>JABSTQ010006674.1:0-46996 GCA_013358835.2 Ixodes persulcatus
GCTCACCGCAACGGCCACACGGAGCGATAGGGTCAGTTGGCAGCGCCCCTCGCGGTCGTTTCGGTGAAGGGGAGGAGGAAAAAGGGAGAGGGCACGGCAGGAGGCGCGCCACTCATATGACAGGCATCTTAGTACAGGAGGCGTTGGCCTGGCACATCGTCACGTGACGCGGCCGCCGAAAGTGAAAAGGTAGAGCGGCAGACAAGAGTCTCAAGCCCCTTCATGCCAGGATAGAGGGGCTTTACAATAGTCTAGGGTGCCTCCATCTGCCAGCCGCTTCCGCTGACAGGGTAGAGGCACCAATGAAGCCAATCGAGCGCCACAATATGGCGCCTGGGGTCAGTATAACTCCACATTGGGTGTGGGTCCTGTAGAGTGTGTGTGACAAAGTCGTGGTGCAAAAACGTTGTGTTTAGCGAAAGTTCTGGAAAGATAGACGCAATATGATGCCGGTGAGTGCATCGCTAAGTTCGCCACAAAATGGCGGGTGTCTCCACCGTGTCAGCGGAGCGGCCGGCAAATGGAGGCACCCTACAAGAGTCATGTAACGGGCTCCCCGCCGCGGCGAGACGCCGAAACACGCTTGTCCCCAGCGATGGAATGTCCGCTCGTGCTTCTCGCGTTCCTCGAGGTACCGCTCCTTTTCTCGTCGGGTTTGAAAGTCACATTTCGGGTCCTCGCCGCTGCAAAAGCTGTGCGCTGAATACCAGACTCCCCGAGAAATGCTTTGTGCTACCAGATCCTCGCGCTCCAAATGTGCGACCGGACACTCTATGGCTCCGTCAAATCGTCAAATGCTTTACTATACTTCGTTTCACCTTATGTTGTACCGCAGCGAAGGCTAGAAGCGCGAGCTCGTAGTGTTGGCAGCCGCTCTCTAGTCACGAGAGCTTGTGCCGCCGAGATGTGCCCAGAGCAAGGAGCTCGCGCTTGTAGCCTTTCCTGCGGTACATCATAAGGTGAAACATAGTATAGGGAGAATACATTCCACTCCGCTCATTTGCATTAGACAGAACGCCTACAGCGCCGAATCCAGCCCTGACGGAGGGGAGGTCCGCGTCAGTCCACGTGCATCTGCACGTGGATGTTCGCGGGGCGGCCGCGGCGGTGTCGTCTCCGATTTCTAAAGCCCCTTCAGGTTTCAAAAGTAGCGCAAGGTGCGTCGATGCACGAGGCACGTGCAACTTGCCTCGTGCACGTTGCAGGTGCGTTCAAAAAACAATCTTATTTTCTGTTTTGCGTATGTTATTTCACTGATGTGTGCCACCTAGGGTGCCTTCATGTGCGCTCTGCTTAGGGTGGAGACATCCGGTCATTTTGTCTCACACGTTTATTTTTCTTTTTTGTTCTGAAGCGCGTGAAAGAGCGTGCCCCTGCACGCGTTTGTGGCGCTGACTATGCTATGGCGACATTTTGTTTTCGTCGATTTCTTTGTATTTCCCCGTGAGCGCGTGCTGTCGGCATCGGGTACCACAAAGGGTGGCATCACCCTAAACAGAAGGACATTGAGGCACCCTAGTGCCACCATACTCCGTTTCATCTTATGTTGTACCGCAGAGAAGGCTAGAAGCGCGAGCTCATAGTGTTGGGAGCTGTTCTTAACGCACGAGAGCTTGTGCCGCCGAGATGTGCCCTAGAACAAGGAGCTCGCGCTTGCAGCCTTTCCAGCGGTACATCATAAGGTGAAACCATAGAGTTATTATAATATACGAGAGAGGTTCAACTGGCGCTAGTGTTCTGTTGCAAATTGAAGCAGACAGCAAGCAGTCGGAAATTGACTTCCGGTAATGCATTTCTATGGAAAAAAGCGAGTGCATTTAATCTCTGCGCTCGATTATAAGAGCAAATATCACGAATAATTCGTACGTACTAGGCACTTGGGAACATTTCCCAGTCACGCAGACGAAATAATTGGTCAGTTACGGCGTTTTGATTTTAAAATCTTGACATGAAAAACGGTGCTAAAATCGTTTCGCACATGCATTTATGTGCACTGTCGGACACTGTTAGCGCGAACACGTCGTCGACGCTTTCCAGCATGGGTGATATACGTGCCAAACGAACGAAGGACATGTGGAAAACCAAGAGAGACGGCAGGAACTACGAAGTAACACTGAATAAGTAACTCCTTGTGCTTGAATAAATTGAAAGTCATGTAATATAGTCCGATTTGCAATAAATAAGTACTGCTTTATTATTTCTGCTCATGAATATGTGCGAAGATGCTGGGTTCAAATAATCACCCGCACGCTCCAAATCTTTGCAAATAGGGAGAAGCCAGGGAACAGGTGCCCGATAAAACTGCCCGACAAAGGAAATAATAAGAAAACACACCATTAGTAGTTCACGTACTTTATCATTTACGTTTCGAACGTTTTTTTAACAACTCGTAAAGATGCACGACGGGGTCATTTTCATATAGTGACAGAACGGGCATATTAGCAATATATAAGCACCAGCGGAACGCTGGCGAACTTTGAACACACTCTACATTCCTTTCGATCGTTATTTTGCTTAGAATCGTCGCTCGTTTCTATATACCTGCCATGGAACAGAGGTTTGGACCTGAAATATAGCGAAGTTTAACATCGTTCAGTGGTAAAGAAAAAATGCTGTAACTAAAGCAATTACACTTCCACAATATTAATAAAGGTACATACTATCCGGTACAACCGAAATAACAAAAGTTATTCATGTTATTTTCTGGCGAAGAGACAAAATTCACGCGCTTTTTCCCATAGGAATACACAGGAAGACTGGAAAAGTAGACTGCATGCTGTCTGCTTCAATTTGCAACCGGAAGTCCCGTAGACACTAGCGCCAGCTGAGCCTCTAGCGTGTATTGTAATAACTCTATGGGTGAAACACACCGTGGGTGAAACAGAGTGTAGTTGGGTGTAGTTTTGGAATTTGTGTTCTATAAGGGGGGAAACACTATTGTTATTTTTTTTTAAGGTGCTACCGACTGTTGGTCAGCAAAGCAATTTTTAGGGGCGAAGCTCCTTAGGGGCTAGCCATGTCCGTCCGCCGTCCGCCGTAGGCCGTCGGGTGCTCGTGCTTCTGCTCGTGAGATCACGTGCTCACGAGCACGTGAGCACATGCTCACGTGCTCGTGTAGGGCCAAAAAAAAAAATGGAAAAAAAGATGAAAAAATTATGAAAAAAAAAAGGGTAGGGGGTTCTGAGATGCCATCCCATCTGTCTGCTTAAAAAAAGAAAAAGAAGAAAACCACACATTCTCCTCCTGACATGAATGAAAAGGCTCAAAGAAAAAGAAGAAAAAAAAAAGAGTAGGGGGTTTGAGATGCCATCCCATCTGTCTGCTTAAAAAAAGAAAAAGAAGAAAACCACACATTCTCCTACTGACATGAATGAAAAGGCTCGGCATGCTGCGGCTCGTCGTCAACGCAGACAAGCACCACCAGAGCTTCGCCCCAAGCAACATCATTCACCACGTGGAGATGCGGTCAATTTTTTCTTTAGTCTTTAGACTTCATTTATTTGGCTGTGGAGAGCCGCGGCACCGCGGAAAGGCAGCAGCTCGTACCATGGAGGCCCGCGGTGCCGTGTCTAGTGAACATGATAATGTGATGAGTATATACATGGCATAATGATGACGACATGGATTGTTGTTATTGGGGAGGATGGCAGTCCGATTTGCAGAAGTCCAGATTTCGTGGAGGCGGGTTGGGCGGGTCAGCAGCTAGCTGGGGGATCTGGCACGCCGTTCGATCGGCGCAGGAAGGTCCCCCGAAACATGATGGTGCTGTTGCTCACTGGGGTCCACTGCGGTCGAAGCATCAGGCTCCAAGGAGGTAGCCCAGTAAAAGTAGAAGCTGTCGCCTCTGAGGAACCAGGGCTCAGATTGAGGCACCGCTGTCGACCGGTGTGTCAGCCTCTCAACGTCGTCGTCGTTGTGTTCTTTATTTATACGCGTATATAGGTATAAATAAAATAAGATTGATAAAAAATACACACAATCGAGCGGCCACCGGGCACTGCATTTGAAGGAAAAAGCCAGCCTCGAAATCAAAAACCACCACCATCATCATCTTCATCATCATTTACCGCCCGGTAGCCGAGCCTCACCGATGATAGATGGCTCTCGCCAAGTCCGGCTCTTTTGCCACCAGCAGGAAGGGTGGCAAAAGAGCAGGAGAGAAGTTCTGGCGCTATATTGGAACACTGGATGGAAGAGATAATTCTCCCCAACTGATCGATGCCAAAAATGGAGGTGTAGTGCACAACGTTAGAGCTCTCTTTGATGAACACCTTCACAATCTTTTTGGGACGACACAGGATTTCCACGATAATGAGAGCGTGTCAGCAGGAGGCCCGTATATCAACGATCCACCGCTACCTAATTTGACGAGTGACAGCACCACCATCGTGGGAAGAGTACAGGTCGCACGCGCTCTCGCGCGGTTGAATGGCGGCACTGCGCAGGGCCTGGACGGAATCCCGGCCAAGGTACTGAAAGGCCATGGCACCCGACGCTCAAGAGCAGTTGGCCCACTTGTTCAGTCGCATATGCTGTGGAGATGACCCGATCCACACTGGCTGGAGGCGCGGTCGAGTAACCTTCATCTCGAAAAAAGGTGGAAACAAGCAGCTGTTGCATGACTACCGACCGCTCACCGTCACGGCAGTTGCATACAGAGTATTCGCGACTATCATCAACTGGCGAATCACAGCATGGGCTGAGGAAGCCGGCGTGTTTACGGAACTGCAGAACGGGTTTCGAGTTGGCCGGCGGTTGGACGATAACCTGTTTACATTGACCCAATGCATCGAGATAGCGCGAGCGGAGAGGCGACCTCTGATATGCTGCTTTCTGGACATTGCTAAATCTCATTATTGCGTCTTTCAGCTAATGCTGCTGGAAAGGCTGAGACACCTCAATATGCCCCAAACATGAGTGAGGTTAATCCGTCGGTTATACGACGGCAATGTTGTGACGACATCCATCAATGGTGTGACATCAGGCGAGGTCACAGTTGGAAAACGTTTACGACAGGGATGTCCGTTGTCGCCGACACTATGCTATATGCCTCTAGCATGGAAAAGGCCATTGAAGACACTGGCATTGGTTTCACTCTGGAACACCGTCAACATGGTGATATTGTAGCGTGGTGACTCGCTGGCCTTGCCTATGCTGATGACCTCGTGCTGATGGCCGACAGTGTGGAAGACATGAGGAGATTGCTAGTCACCTGTGAAACTGCAGCGGAACACCTCCGACTACGCTTCAATGCTGGCAAGTCAGCGACAGTCATTTTTTCTGGCGAGGAGTGCAATCTTGAATCGCTCATCCTTCAAGACTCAGCCATACCTCTTCACACCCAGTACAGGTACCTTGGAATAACACTGTCGGCTAAAGAGGACTACTTGACTGAGCACCATGAGGGCCTCAGGAAGTCCTCAGTTAGTAAGCGGAACATACTGCGAAGGCGAAGCCTATGGAGCTGTGACCGGTTCATTGTCACTCGAGAACTTCGGAAGGCTGTGGCTGTGCCTGGGCTGACTTTTAAAAACGCAGTCATATGTGTTCCTAGTGAGCTACGCACATATATCTTGAGCGGCGCCGAAAGGAAGTCGGACGACAGGCACTAGGGTGTCATGGACAAGTAGCCAACGAACTGGTAGAAGGCGACGTCGGCTGGTCTTCCTTTGAAGCGCGGGAGGCAAACAGCAAGCTTCAGTACTACACACGTCTCCTGTACATGGACAGAGACCGGTGGGCTAGGCGAGTTTTTATGTACATTCACCTGAAGCATATCAACTCGACGTGGAGGAAGCGAGTCACTCGTCTTGGGACAAAGTTTAAGATCTTCAGCTTGGCCACTGAACCTCAAACAGAAAAGGAGTGGATAAAAACAGTGCGGGAGGAAGTGAAGAGGGTTGAGAGGGACCATTGGATGAGCGGCATGCTACAACACCCTTCCATGCACATGTACGCGTCTCTGAAGACGGAGATTGCCCCGGTGACTTACTGCGGTAACACACTGGGCAGTCGACTGCTTATTGAGGCCCGTGGTGGTGCGCTACGTACCCGCCTATACCGAAGCAAGTACGATAGCAGCGCGACTGATACGGTATGCAGTGCGTGTGGAGCGGGCGAAGAGACTATCGACCACTTGCTGCTTGCGTGCAGGGCACTACACCCAACGCGTGGGTGCCCGCTTGGAGCAGGCACTTGGTTTCACCAACGAACACACCCATGTAGTATGCTCCAAGCGGAGGCTCGAGGCATGGTGGCAGACTCTACTGAAAAATCAGGGGCGTGACCAAGATGACCAAGGTGACCAAGATTGCCAGTAGCCGCTGCCCTACTTTTGGCTGGAGGGGCAAACACTCACTTAAAACGACGGTTTCATGTGAACTGATTAACTTTGACTGTGCGAAAGTGACGGTTGGCGAACTTTGGACACACGAGCTAACCACTTTCGTTGTCTTTTTTATTTGTTTTTGTTGTTTAATTGGCATGTCTTACAAGACTCTCGATACAAAGAGATTGCGCCGCAAATATACAACATACATACAAACCAGGCAGGCCGTAGGATGACATGGTATGATGGCCAACGAAGCTGTCGGGTGGTCATCTTTCGAAGCCATAGAAGCGACGAGCAAGATCGGTTACAACGGGCGGCTGCGATTCATGGACCGAAATCGGTGGGCAAAGCGGCTCTTCGTATACATCCACCTTACAAGTATACAGACAAGATGGAGGAAGCGGTTATATCAACTGGAAAAAAAAAAAAAAAGCATTTGGTTTCTTCACAGTGCCCGTGAGTGCCAATACAGACAGAAAGTGGGAAACGGAGGTGCGGAAGAGAGTGCGTGAGGAGGAGGCCCTACAGTGGGCAGAGGCGGCCAAGTGCAAGTCAACGCTACGGGTGTACAACCTCAGCAAATATACAATATCAGCGGAGGCTCAGTTATACGATAACAGCCTGGGCAGCCGCTTGCTTTTTGAGGCACGTGCAGGAGGGCTGAGAACGCTAGTGTACCAACAGAAATATAATCGGATGGTGGAAACAACAACATGCCGCGGGCTTGTGGAGAAGCGCAGGAAACCATCGAATACATCGTCCTCTCATGCACAAGCTTGCAACCAAGGCATCCGGTGCAGTGGTATTACGCTCCTGAAAACGTACAGACACCTGGCCAGGCCCTTCCACAAGCTCAATTGCTGGCGGAAGCACTCGGCTTCCAATCACCTGCGACGAGTCAGTGCTGAACGCGTTTCTAGAGAAAGATGATGCCGCTATCCCTCGAAGTGAGGTTGAAACGCGCGCCGTAGCGTCCACGAAGCCGTTCGGACGGAGCTGGGAAGTATTTGAAAGAACGAAAAGGAGACTGGAGGACTGGTGGCGAAGGACAAAAGCAAAGTGAACGCGAAGGAAAAGGAGAAAGTAAAAGAAATAAGTGTTTTTTTTTGTTTAATATTTTTTTTTTGGCTAGGTACGAACGTGGTTCGGAACCGCCCGTTACAAAGGGAACAGCTGCAAGATCATCATCATCATCATCAAACCTGTCCGTGGCGAGGCTATTGTATTTTCGAGGAGGGGAATGTATTCCCCTTAGTAACGTATTTGGCTCCGTCACTAAATGAGCTGCGCTTAGAGTATCGGCACTCTGTTCGCCGACATTGTTGTGGAAGCCGCCATTTTGGTGCTTGTGCAGAGCAGACGCAACTGCCGATCATTATGATTAAAAGGTGCGATTTCCTCAGCATTAAATTTGGTGTTAGGAAGCTCATGTAATATTGCCTTGCTCTGTGGCGAACTGTTTAAACATTTATGGAGGGCAGAAAAGCGTTTCCTGTGAATTCAGATAAAGCTTCAGACAACTGGCCACCGTGATTTTAAGCCACAATATGGGCAAGTTTCGTTACTCTAAAGCGAAGCTTATTTTTTGGCACTAGAGGAGGCTATGGTGTAGCGCACGTAGTACAATCGCGTTCTACCTCCTGGAACCGCAACCTCGACCCGTAATCAGCTAGACAGAGGCTCAAAAAAATAACAGCTCAAGTAAGGAATCCACACAAGCACACGTCACCGCAGGCCACAAAAACAATCCACAAAAACAAGTGTGATTGTTTTTGTGGAGTGTGATTGTTTTTATAGCCTGTGGTGACGTGTGCTTGTGTGGATTCCCTGCTTGCGCGGTTATTTTTTGAGACATTTATAACCAACTCGCCCAAGCCGCCGCTTTGTCCAGACAGAGGCAATTAGATCAACATTGAAAAAACGTTTATTGTCCCGATACGAACGAAAACGGTTGGTCCCGCCGCTGGCGCCGCTCTGCGGCGAGGTGGACCCCTGCGGAAGGGAAGGAAGAGTGGTAATCATAATCAGCTAGTGGCTGGGGTGGCAGGCCGCAGTGAAGGCAGGCTGTGGGCTGCGTGTGGGCCCCAGAAAAACCTTTACCGCGCGCCCTCAACAGAGAAACCAGGCGATCCGCCGGCGACAGCTGGTCCCATAGGGAGCCCTTCTGTCGGCAGGTCAGGATTACAGCAGGTCGTGGTCTAGCGTATAGACGTTTTTTGTTTCCTGTCGTTCTCAGCCACCTGGGTTCCGCATCTGGTATGCCGGACGAAAAAATAACAAAACATTTCAACCTTGAATATGCGAGAACATATAGGTTACGCAAAAGAAGAATGTGTGACAATTACGTTTTTTTTTTTTTTTTTTTTTTGTAGACAGCGTCGTGGAGAGATCGAAATGATGTTTTACCGCATACCAGAAGCGACGATATTTAAGATGGCCGCGCCCTTGTGGAAAAGGCTGCAGCACAGCTAGAGTGAACTAGAAACCGGAGGCATGCGATTTAGAGAAGCTCGTTTTAGCGAACGCCGTTTTACCGACCCCAGTTTATCGAATTCCTTCATAGAGAAACCAAGTTTGGAGAAAATGCCGATGAGCCTCCTTTTAGCGAATTCGGACCGCCGCGAAGCGGCGTGTACGGATAAGTCAGGTGAGTTAACATTTTTGTAATGAGCCGCCGCAGACTGCCGCCGCGAAGCGGCGGGAGCGCAGCGGGGGGCTTGGGTTAACACGCGCACCAGTGATACACGCGCGAAGTAGAGGAACCTTTTTTTATATAGCGTCCCCTTTTCGATAAACGGCATTTCTCTAAACTGAGGCTCTGCTTTCTATAAACCGTGATTCGATAAAACGTGCCCATTCTCTAAAACGTGTTTCGACGAAATGGCATTCGATCAACCGTAGTAAACCCACTAGAATCGACTTTGTAGTACACTCTAGCCCAGCGCTGTTGCGAGAGCACGTGGCGTCGTCGTGCGCAGGGCTAAATAGAGTCACATACAGTGGCTCTAGGGCTAAAGACGGGTGCACACGCAGAAAATCCTGGTCGCTGACATCGGCGGTTCCGAGAGAAAGAACGAGAAGGATCGCGAGCCGCAGAAGAGCGGAGAAAGAAAGCAGACGAAATGGTGGGCATGTTCATTTTGCTGCGACGAACCGAAGTTACTCGAGCGCTTATCAACTTATTTAATTTCATACAATGCGCGATTCCTATCTTTTCCTACAAAGGAAGCTAGGAAAAAAAAATGATACAGACCTCACAGGTGATGTTTTGCTGCTTCTTTTTGCATATTTAGGTGTTGCCAGCAACACAAGGGCCCATCGAGACCGCCACCTGAGACAGCCGATGCCCGCGTCTATGCAACGAAATTCCAAAGCAGCCCCAACTCATGCGACATTTGCCTCTAAATTATAATATAAACTCTATGGTCGTGCGTCTCATTCGCACGCATAGAGTTATTATAATGTATGCTAGAGGTTCAACTGGTGCTAGTGTCTATCCCACTTCCGAGAGCAAAATTGAAGCTGACAGCAGCCAGCCTACTTTGTTGATGCTCCTATGCATTCTCATGGGTAAACGGGCGTTCATTTTGACTCTTTGCCGGAAAATAACATAGAACACTTTCGTTACTTGGGTCATACCGAATAGTATGTACCTTTATTGACACTGTAAAATAGTAATTGTGTTAGTTAGCGCAGTTTGCTTCATCAGTGAACGATGTTAAACTTCGCTATATTTCAGGCCCAAACCTCTGTTCCCCAGCAGGTGTGTAAAAACAATCGAGGATTCTAAGCAAAATAACAACCGAAAGGAACATGAAAGTGCGTTCAAGGTTTGCCAGCATTCCGGTGACGCTTATATATTTGTAATACTATGCCAGTCTTGTCACTATATGAAAATAACCCCTTCTTACATCTTTACAAGCGGTTAAAAACATCAAAAACGTAAAGAATAAAGTAAGTTGGTTATGAAAGGTATTCCTTTTTTGTTATTTTTTATTCCGGGCAGTTTTTATGAGGCACTTGTTCTCAAAGATTTCGAGCGTGAGGGTGATCTTTTGAACGTAGAACAAGCATTCGCAGAGCAGGAAGTTTAAAGCGGTACGTACCTATTGAAAATCGAACTATATGACGTGGCCCTCCAATAAATTTGATCCTTTGCATGAACGACGAGTTACTGATCCAATGTTACTGCGTAGTTCTAGCAGTCTCTTTTATAGTTTTCCAGATGTCCTTCGTTCATTTGGCACGTACTATCGCGGACAATATGAGCTGAAACGGCACTCCGGCCTGTGCACGGTACTACCTGCGCCGCCTGTCGCATCGCTCCCTAAACACGGCGCACCCTGAGGCTGAGATAAATTCTCACTTGCGCTCACTGCGCCGCTGCTCTCTTCCGGCCGTCTGCTAGCGAAAATATTGGCCGACGGAACCACCATCACGATGCGTGTGCCGTGTAGCCCAATGGTCACGTTTTCAGCTAGCATGCCTTTCAGCGCATTTCAAGAAAGCGCCGAAGTGAAAAATGCGCTGTCACGCTCCTATCTCCACGAAGAACGCTGCCTGACGAAGCTGCCTTGGCCTCTAAAAGGAGCCGATCTAAATATAATCGAAAACATTTGGAGGCGCATCAAGGTAGCCATGGCACGGCGTCTCTCCACCGCGCCACTGCCCACAAATCGTGGAAAGCAATCGGAGGTGAATGGGAGTGGTTTCGGGCTGAGCCAGACTTCGTGGCCGCGCTCTATGATATCTTACCAGACAGAATGAGAGTCGTGGTCGCGGGTCAGGGGAGAATGACGCGGAATTAAATTATTTTGCAAGTTTTACTGCGCCTCAGGACGCCCTGAACCGTACTTCTGCCGATTGGAACAAATCTTGGTGCTACTGTGTCGACACACTGTTTGAAGCCGTTAACCACGCATACTTTTGTGGGGTGCCTCCTTCATCCAGATCTTCTGGTATAGTGCAAATGAACTTCCACACCGACTATTATTCTTTTGTGTCTGACATTGTCCTCTGCAAATATTTTTTCGATTAAGTTTCAATCTCTTTCTCCTGACAAATATATGACCGTTTGTCCCACCTTATGTAGACTAGACATTTGTTAATAAAAAAACTGGGCCGGCTTGCTAGAAGCAGCGTCTCAGCTGAGACTGGGTGAAAGAAAGCACTGCCAAAGCCAGCGCACGAGCTGAGCGGGACTCAAACTGCGTCTCAAGATGCTCGCGCGCCTCAGCCTTTGCAGTGCTTTCTTTCACCCTGTCTCAGCTGAGACGCTGTTCTAGCAAGCCGGCCCTGATGTCTTGTTTGTTTGAAACAAACAGGTGGGCCCAGTAATGAAGAAATAATATTTTTGTACCTTTTCATACCAATCAAGGTTACAAAACCTTCTCAGTAACATGAATGTTTACCGTTTTTTGAAAATATGTGATCAATGAAAAAGAAAAAAAAAAAAAAAAAAAAAACCTTGGAGCCAGACTAATAAATCCGGCATACAGACTTTGGTCTATATTTTACGATGTCCTACTTCGTGCATGCACCTATAATCAAACAAAAACAACCTGCAACGTCTTTTGATGTGACTTTCAAAAAAGATAAACGCAGCTGAAATTTAACACTTCAATATTTTTTCGTCACCAGTCAGCGTTTTTTGTACGGGATTCTGCGCGATAGACTAAAGTAAATCAATGCCAAAAGAGGGACGACAAGTGTAATTTTTTGTTCCCCCCGCCGCCCTACCACACATGCCCGCTCTCGCACCCGCCGTCTCGCTTGCAGATAGCCGGAAGAGCGCAGTGGCGCAGCGAGCGCAAGTGAGAATTTATCTTGGACTCAGGCTGCGCCATGTGTGCGGAGCAAGGCGACAGGCGGCGCAGGTAGTACCGTGCGCCCAGAGCCGTTTATACTGAGAGAGTTTGGCCTTCTTAAGGAGATTTTGACAGCCTGACAACCACAGCAGCGTAGTCTGACAACCGGGGGATGACTACTTCCGTCCGCCATATTGTGGCTCTGACTCATAGGAACTCTACGCGATTTCTCAGGAATGAACAAGACAAAGAAGTAACGCCATATTGTGTTATCGCGAAATCCGCTTGTTCTAGCGGCCAACAAGCTCCGCCCATTGGCCAAACTCTCTCAGTATAAACGGCTCTGCGTGCGCCTCTACGTGCGCCTAGAGTTAGTGTATAGACTTTGTATAGGCTCCCTACGGGAGCCAGAGTTGCGCGTTTGATTCTACGTGCCGCGTGCCGCCCTCGCCGCTATTCGCCGAGATACGATCACGTGATGAGCCGGATCAAGTGTCGTGCAGCAAAGTAGACGTTGCACGCGCCCCGGCGTACGTTCCCCGGCTTTTGAGCCCGCCGCGCGCCTCGAACGCGCGGCGCTGCTATTCGCCGAATTCAGTCACGTGAGGAGCTGAATCCACATGCCATGCATGAACGCGCAACTCTGGCTCCCGTAGGGAGCCTATTAGCGGCGAGAAGTTGTGGTGGCGCCCTCTTATGGTTCCCCCTTGTTACGTCATTACCTTGCAAACAACAAGTTCGATGGTGTTTGTAAATAGCATGGTGGAAGCTTGAAATCATTGCGCTCTTAAAGGAACACTGCCAACACCGTCAAAATTAAAGTTCTTTCATTCCTCTTATTTCCGTCGATGATAATCCCCTTTCTTACGTCATAGTCAGCGTTCGGCCAATCGTGGAAGGCCGACCACAGCGACGCTTGTGTTCGCTCTCGGGGCTAATACAGGAACTCTACGTGCGCCGGCCGGAGTGCTGTTTCAGCTCATATTGTCCGCGATAGTACATCGCCCATGCTGAAAAACGCCGACGTCCTGTTCGCATTAACAGTTTCCGACAGTGCACATAAATACATGGACGATGCAGTTTTAGCACAACTTTTAATCCAATGGATTGAAAAGAAAAACGCCGTAACTGACCAATTATTTCGTCTGCCTGATTGAGAAATGTTCCAACCTAACTAGTACGTATTTTGCTTTAAGGCAAATGAATAGGTTCACAGAGTGAAATCATTCGAGACATGCGACGACCTTTAATTGGCATTACATGTCATGGTTTTCAATCACTTTCCTTCCACGCGTGACGTCACGTTTCACGTGAGCGTTGCGGGTTGTGTGAAATTCCCGCGCGTGGTCATGTCGCTGTGATGTCGTGACCCTATCCAACGTTACTGGAGCAAGCTCAGTTTCGCAGTTCCCTATTCTCGCCTGCAGATGCGAGTCAACGTTATTAGAACAACTCAGTTCTGGAACCCCGCTCCGGAGGGGGGTCCCTCTGCGTGGCGCCTGTTAGAGGGTGCGCGCTCCGCATTAATACTCGCTATCATCATCATTGACGGCGCGGTTCTGGCCTTTCTTACGGATAACGGCAGCAGACAACTTTCAAATTGTTTCTGCTGCTGTTGGTAGTCACATTTTTACTTTTTACTGGCGAAAGGGCAAAAACTAACCCAAAACCATGCTGAACCTCGAGAGGAGTCGGTACTCAAAAGCAGCCGCGGAGTAGTAGCAGACGAAAACGCGTGGATTAATGCGCCTGCAGCGCCACCTAGCTGCAAAAAAATCGGACACGGTTTCGAACCCCCTGCAATGTATAGCGTCTATGGGAAGTTCCATAACTGAGTTGATCTAGTAACGGTGGAGGCGAGTGGCCCAGGTGGCGGTCACGAGAACTAGCGGCGCTGCAGTCCGATCTTGCTTCTCTATCTCGCGCGTCGTCTACTACCACCACGTTGAGAGCTTCCGTTTCTTTTTTTTTCTTTCCTTTTTTTTACTTCCATGTGTATAATAGCAAAAAAAGGTGATGAAGCTGAAGTATAATGCACCACAGAGAACACAGTACTGCTCCGGAGGATCGTAACAAACACAGCATGCACACCGGCGCGCATGGCACGTTGGTCTACGCGACCCACAGCATCCCACTGCAATTTCTGTAACGACCCCGTCACTCCTGTCGACCATCACCTCCTTTGGGCTTGCCCAGAGTTGGAAGAGATCAGACGGAAGAACGTGCCATCAGACGTCACCAGCCGAGACGAATGGACTCATCCTGAGTGTCCTCCCGACAAACGTCGAGCTGTCATGACCTCTCTTTGATTTTATCCCCAAGGCGGGGCTGACAGTCTATCTATCTATAGACCCTTTCTTCAAGGGCGCCGCCATCTTGAAATGTTGTCACTGCCAGTATGGGCGAAAACACTGTTTTGCCGTCGCCACGCCAGTAGAAGACACTTAGGATATAAGCGTAACCGTCACACATTATCATTTTGCCTCCCCCTTATTTTTTTACTGGTTACAGGTTGAAACGTTTCAGTATTTTTTTGTTGCCCACACCGGGTACGCCTATTAGGTCGTTGGGGACGAGAGTACTCAGGAAAGGTCTATAAGTCCCCAAAACCCCTTCCCCGGCCTTGACCCAAGCTCATAAGCTACCGGTCCGATCCCCTACCTTCCTTCCCTAAGGCCAATAAACGCTTTCTGAACCTGAACAGAGATCAGAGTCTGCGCATTGTGAGTATTCTTTCTTTGAGTGTTTGAAATTAATTTTTGTGTGCGTCTGTTTCCTTGCGCTGTGAAGTGTTAGTATGAATTGCCAACTCGCCCAAGCTCAAGTATTGCTATTGAAGCTTCGCGGGCTAGACAATCCGGAAGTAAGACTCGACTGCAGCGCTGCTAGTTCTCCTGACCGCCACTGATCCCACATCGCAGGCGGAGCTGTGAAACTGAGCTTGCTCCAGTAACTTTGACCCTATCGACCGATCCTGGATTTTGGCGCACGCCACAGACGCCGGCTTTTCTGCGACACGAGCTCGTTAACGCTATCATGTTAATATCACGAAAAACAAGTTAACTGCAGATGCGCCTCGTCGACAGCTGAAAGATGGGAAAGAAAAGAAAAAAAAAGGCCCGGCAATATTGCAGCTCCGAACGGCATTATAATGTTAGCTGATAAAAAATTTGGATACGGCCTATTGAGATAATGACAACAAAATGCTGATACATGTAATTAAGCTAAAGTAGCCCATACTTTTGAATAAATGTATTTGCAAGATAAGAAATTACTACAAAAAGTAAGTGAAATACAGTATCATTAGTAGAGTATTTCAAAAAGGCACAAGTCTGGACTTTAGACGCCAGCAGTGGCTAAACATGCAAAGAGAAAGCTGAGGTGCGTAGTGATGCTCTTTTTGTAATGTGCTCACTCTGCTGATTGGCTGAAATTGCACGCAGCTACCACCGCGCTGTACGCAACTTCTGAGCACGGCAGGACGTCTCTTTCGGATGTTCGTCCTCCAGCACGCGCTCGTTTCCTTTCGCAGTGCTTTAGTGTCGCGTGCATGCTCGTGACTCACGAGGCACCCAAGTGTTCATGAAGCTTCTTGTGATCAAGGCGGGACGACTCTAGTACCTTCTCGCCATTCTCATTCTGCCAGTGACTATAGACCTTTCCAAAAACGAGCTTGTGGCCGGTGCCATTTTGAGCGTTCGTGCGTATGGCGCGTGCTTTGCTCACTTTCCGAAGCGACGAACACGCACGTGCTGGGCTGTGAAGATCGCACGCTGGACTGTGATTTTGTAAACACTGGAAAGGTCTATATCAGGCACGACTTTATTACAGATAATTTAATGGCGTTAAAATGAAACAACAACAAGAACAACAACTGATGTCTAAAATA
The DNA here is from genome assembly GCA_013358835.2 of Ixodes persulcatus. Lineage (NCBI taxonomy): Eukaryota > Metazoa > Arthropoda > Arachnida > Ixodida > Ixodidae > Ixodes > Ixodes persulcatus. The sequence continues at coordinate 16,028 of JABSTQ010006674.1, forward strand.
TAGAGAATATTTTATTGAAAGTTATATCAAGCGAACATTCTGGCCAACATAGCTTCACCAAGGAATGGACTACTTCCATAAAGCCCTGCATGCAACACGGCGCGCGTTGCACTCTGGGAACTAGTTGGCCAGGGAGGAGAGTGGCATGGTTTCGGTTTCGTTCGACACGTCGACAAGAGATTATACACAGAGCGTGGACTATTAACGGCTGTTATCTCATGCTCTCTGGTCCCGAGAGCGTCGCTTGTGGTCTCTTAACTAACCTAAATGGCCAGACCTCGAAGCTTTAGCAGAAGCCCGAGACGTATAGCTTGTCTTAACACATGCGTGATGTATTTTTGTAGTTGAGCCTTTCTCTTAGCGTTCCGATCGAGGTATGTGGACGAGCCAGTGCTTGGAATCTCAACGCTGCGAAGCTCGGGATCTTGCTTGTGTACGAATCAACAAGCTGTAGCAACCAATAAGTATGCACACATCGAGCTCGCTCCTTTACATTAGTGTTGTTCATCAGGAAGTTTGTTTGTTTCGTGCGTCCATAGACGAAATATTACTTCTGCAATTACTGTTTTTCTTAATACGCCTGAGTATGCGATGTAAAACTTGGAGGCGCCATTGAAAAGCTCAATTTTAACACACTTCTTATCTCTTATCTGTACTGACCCGCAGCACTGCACGAAGTGAAGTCCCCACCCGCAGCGGGTGGGGACTTCACTTCGTGCAGTATTAGTAGAATGCAGTGCAGTATTAGTAGTGTATTAGTAGAATGCAAGCGGGTGACCCGCTTGCATTCTACTAATATTCAACATCGCGTATGCGCATAAAGTTATCCTGTAATCATATAGGCACATTCGCACATTCAAACCGTTTTAAGAAAGCAAATGTCGAGCACTTGTGTGAATAATGTCGCACCGTTCGCCGGAAGTGCGCCGGACGGGCATGAACCCCTATGCGGAGCGCCAAACGAACGAAATTATTCAAAGCGCGTTTGACGGTTGCTAATGGCCATAATATTTGTTATGTGTTTGCTTTCTTCCTGCCTGAGTATGCCGAGATAATTTCAGACACACCGTTCAGGCACAGATCTTGGGCGTCAGTAAAAGCTCGTACAAAATGGCTTAGTGAGGAGTAGGGGACGCTTGTCAGGGCCTCCGTCGTAGCTACCCAATCTTAGCGTTTGCGAAAACTTAATCTTCTATCAGCATAAACTTTGAGTGGGAGATACATGATGACACGAGGAAGACATCATAGTAACTTTTGTACAGTAGTGAGGTCGAATTTATTGCGTTTCCTTAAAAGTTCATGCGTCAACGCTGGGCTCAACTTTGATACTCATGTGATAATGCGGCTTGCTTTTCGCCCAATGAAGTAACAAGAAGTGGACGTTTGGCAAACAAAATACGTGTAAGGCTCCAGGTGACCAAATTTCAGTTGTAGTTCACTGGTACTAGACGAAATTATTGAAATTGAACTCAAAGATGCACTCGTGGGGTGAGGTGACTAAGCCACGTCTTACTACGTTTGCATACGCACCTATCATAATACCCGGTGTTTCGGGGAACCAAGGAAAGTGCCCCGGTCTCCGTTTTGTATCGCTCGAGAATGAGTGTATTGTACAGAGCGTGACACTGTTAGCACGAACAAGCGATCGCCGGTTTGCTGTGTTTTTCTCTTAGGACCGAAAGGTTGTCATCAAAGATATCATTGTTATAGAAAGAGCTCATTTAGGACTCTAATATAAGGGGTAAAATTGTGTGCCCACTAATACTCTTTCCTAATATAATGCGAAAAGGCGCCGATGTCATGTTCGCGCTAACAGTGTCGCGATGTGTACGTTCGTGAAAAGTCAGATAATCGAAAACGCAAGCAGCGCCCTCGGTCGCGGCGTGATAGCATGAGATGAAGCTGCTCAGTCGAAACCGAAACTGAGTGGCCAACTAGTTCCCAGAGTGCACTGCGTGGTATTTTGCCGCGATGGGGCGCGTCGGTTTTGGAAGAAGTCCATTGCTCCTTTCCTCAGAAAATATACTTTGCTCGAGGTGCGCGAAATTTTGTGTTTACGTGTGATCTTGTTCTTATTTTAATACATTGACGTGCATTTCTATTCCCACATCAAGCGTCTATAAAATATTAAGTTCTTATCACATGTCTGTATGAAGCTTCTAAAACTGTGGTCTCACTGTTTATAGACCAACTCAGCTCACTGACGTCACGCCAGTGTGGTGGCGCTGCTGTCACTACTGCGCATGCGCAAACGCTGCATTCCTCCCGAATGTGGTTTCTGCGCAGGCGCAGTGCCCACACCTCGTGTGGGCAAAGCGGGCTTTGTTTGTAAACACTGTGTTGGTGTATACATCATACGAAAGACAGTCTGCAAAGAGCTTCAAACGCGAGTCACCAAGAGATCCGTGCTACGAGTGCCGCATGTCAATGAGTTCAAGGAGAAATTTGGCACGCGGCATTCGAATCAGGGATTTTGCGGTGACTCGCATTTGCAGACTGTCCTTTGTATGATACATGAGCAGTATGACTTTGACTTCTAGACCCTTTCTTCAAGGGCACCGCCATCTTGAATTGTCGTCACTTCCAGTATGGGCGAAAACATTGTTTTGCCGTCGCCACGCCAATAGAATGCATTTAGGAGAAAAGCGTAACCGTCACCCATTCTCGTTTCTCTCCCCTCTATTTTTTACTACTTGCAGGTTGAAACGCTTTAATATTTTTTCGTCGCCCATACCGGATATGCCTGCTTGGCGGTTGGGGGCGAGAGTAAGCGGAAAAGGTCTATAGACCTTTCCAATGTTTACAAAATCACAGTCCAGCGTGCGATCTTCACAGCCCAGCACGTGCGTGTTCGTCGCTTCGGAAAGCGAGCAAAGCACGCGCCATACGCACGAACGCTCAAAATGGCACCGGCCACAAGCTCGTTTTTGGAAAGGTCTATAGGGATGCTTAACCAAACATTTCAGTGTCTATAATAAGTGGGGCACGTTCTTTCCACGAGCCAGCAGCCGCAGGGGAGCGCGAGTACACGCAACGAAATTGACGTCATCATATCCCCCATTCAAGCTTGTTAACCGTGAATGGGGAATATGATGACGTCAATTTCGTTGCGTGGGCTCGCGCACACCGGCGGCTCCTGGCTCGTGGATAGGTCGTGCGCCACTTATTATAGACACTGAAATGTTTGGTTCAGCATCCCTTTGAGGGGACGTTTCCCCTTTTATAAAATGTATTGTATATACGATACCGTGCCAATAATGTGACTACCCAGTTTGTTCTCGCGAACATTTAACAAATATCATTTTTCGCATTTATTTGAATTAAGGTTATTTCTAAATTATTAGTTAAATAAACACCTGCCATAGCCTCGCATGCGATAAGAAATCCTTAATTTGGTCATCTAATGTGTGTTTGAACACACCATTTTATATAAATATATAAATTAGAACCAGTATCTTTTATAAACAAACATGATGTGTTGCCTATGCTATGCGATTCCTCAAACCAGGGCGTAGGTTCCAGAAGTTTATCCAGAGGAACCCGATGTTGCGTAGGAAATGGCACTAAATAGCATTCAAAATGAAATTACGCGTATTCACTGCTGAGTAAATAATAATAAATATTTTCTTTAATACACTGTTTTGTCCTGGATTCCAATCACGAGCATGTGTGTCTGAAGAGCCTCTGCTCATTACATATGGGGCATAAAAGCAGAAGGATTTCAGCGTCAAAAAAGTTAAAACAAGTGAGCTATATATGAGGGCAACGGAGCAAGGCAACTGTAAGCTGTGAGCTGCACTTCTTAAACTTTGCGACCTCTAGAATTTCTTTGCAGTCGGAGATAATGACGCTGAGCCCATTACTCCTGAATACTACCGGGCACAACATTTATTCTTTAAATAAAAGTGAGACTGACAATCCTATCGACGCGACAGAAAGGCTCCCTCCTGGTGTAAATCAGCACCCAGGGCTCAAGAAGGCTAACGTCCACCTTGTTGAGAACGACGTTTGTAACTGGCGAAGCGGTATAAAACGCAGCCACCAGACCGCGCTCTTGAACAAGCGTGCAGCTGGACACAACATCATGCAGCAATCCTTCGGCGGTCGGGGCATCGTTCGCGAGCAGCCATCGGAGCAAGGGACAACCTAGCTGATCTCTCTGAACCCCCACATAACCGCAGATTTCTCCACCGATGGTCGTGGCGATCTTCACCATCTGTTCGGCCTCTGCAAGAGCGAACTTAAGGTAGTGTCTTCTCCCGAATCCGAACACCGAGCGGTCGTAGTCGACTAGAGCCCTGAAGTCTCGATCTCCTTGGTAGTCCCTGACGTTGGCGCTGCCGGCGAAGGACCTGCTGTGGATCTTGACGAGTCCGTACATGATGTCGCCTGTGACGGAGACGTTGAAGCGGTACCTCCTCAGGAACGCCGCGGCAACATCGTGGGACATTACGGTGGCGATGTTCTTCCCTGTGCAGTAGTGAAGGATCTGGTTCCAGAGAAGGCGGCTGATGCCGTAGCCGGCACGTTCTTGGGACAAGTGGAAGAAGGGACAGAATGAGGCCTCGTCTTCGAAGGTGACCACCGCCGCAGCTGCGCATATGTCTCCTCCTGGACAAGACGTGAGTGGATGTTAAAAATTGCTCATCCGTTGTCTTTCAACATCTGTATCAAAGAGACTATTTCACCTTGTTATCAAAGGCTAACATCGAATTAGGCTGCAGCATCACAAACTAGATTGAAGTGCCGAACATTCTGGGAATTAAGGAGCATTTCAAGTAAATCGTATATGTGCCAAGCTTATAGACTGTAGTGTGGCCAGTTTAACTCCCATTTCATCTCGTTTTGAATATAAGCTTATTTGAGAATCAGTATGTTTCGCCACCAGGTTGCTTTCTTTTACACATAAAAAAATATATTCGCCTGGCTTACACCCCCCCCCCCCCCCCGTCAAGAGCAATGATATTGCGATAGCGGTAATACGCAGCTCCTATCCTCCGACGGCGCTCAAGTTCCTACGCGGCAAGGAGGGTGGGAAGGGGCATTAGCGCACGGCTTACAACCCCCCCCCCCCCCCCCCCCCTCCCCCCTGTTCCCTCCTCCAACTCGGCGCGGCACCATTGGTGGCAAGAGCTATGACGTTAAACGTCCAACTAAATTAAAAAAAGACACAACAAAAACAAAATTTACCTTGGGTTGATTTCCTTCGCTCCCTCACGACATAAAAGCCATTGGGAGAACAACGGTAAAAGGTCCAAAGTGCCGGAGTTACAACTGCCGTTCTGTCGTCACTCCAGGCTTTCGCGAGGACAGCGGCCACGTCGTCTTCGTCAACCACGTGGAGGTCGTACTTGCTGTCTAGATTTTCGGGAACACTCGCCATGGGCGTTGCGTCATCGTGATATCCAAAGCATACAAGGGCGTGCGACGAATTTGTGCGACAGTACGTCTCGCCGCACCATTTACAGATCACCGATGGCGGCTTGTTGGGTGACAATATCTGTCTTCGTCTACTAGAGCCTACACAATCCGGAGTTTCATCGGCACCGCTTGAAGAGGGCGGAATAAATGTGCTGCTTGAGTCCAGCCCATTGCGCGAACTCGGAGAGTCGTCGCCGCTGACTCCCTCTGCGTAGGACGGAGCCTTAGCGCCAAATGGGATGTCGGAAGAGCCCGAAGCCACGCTCTGTTCTGTCCTCAAGGAATCCAGGATTGTTTTTACGTCTGATGACGTGGCGATGTCATCTGTGACGCTCGTGCTGTATGCGTCTTTGCTATGCTGCATTGTGACTGTGGCTGGTGGTGCAGCGGTATTAAGGCTGAGACCGGCGTTTTCTACGAGCGCGCTGGCTTCAGTTTTCTCGCTCCGCTGAAACGATGTCCTGAAAACGCAGTAGGTAATAGGTGCTTTAGCTTTGTACTTTACTTCCTGTGTAGCGGCATGAGACGGAACAGGCGCGACCAGCTCGTCCTCAATGTTGCTGCTGTCTTCGGTAGTTATGTAAGAATGGGAAGACGACGCTTTTAGAAGAACGACATTTGGCGGAGTTGAATCACGTTCAGTCATATTTATCGTTTCGTGAGAAATTTCTTTGAATATCCTCTTCTGTTGATTTTGTGCATCTGACAGAGTCGTTACTGTCTTTGTGTTAGTAAAGCACACGATCTCACGAGTGTCAACGAGGACGTGTTCTGCGGCACCGCCTTTTGACTCAGGACCCGTATTGTTGCCGACATTGAAGAACAAATGCCGGATGTTTGACTCCATTGTTGGTGGGGCCGGCTCTAAGATGCTGGTTTCACGAAGAATATTTCGCCAGGACGGCACTTTCTTGGTCTCTTTGACCCGCTTGTAAACGGACGTTTCTGAAGAGGAAACGAGCGTTCCTTCTAGAATATTTTCGCTTGCCCCCGGTACGGATACCAGAAAGTTTTCGCCTTGTTTACTTAAACTCGCCTGGCTGGGTTCGGAAGCTTCCGAGTCTTTCGGCGGTCTAGGCTCGTGATCCTCAGACGTAGCATCTAATAATGACATACGAGCTTCATCCGATTTCTGAAATTCATCGGTGACGCGAGAATTTGGTTCGGACTTGTCTGTTGGGTAAGGCGCCCGGAAGCCTTTTTGACGATCTCCTGAGGTCCTCCTCGTTGGTTCTCTTTTCCTTCCTGCACCCTTCTAGAAGGCAAGAACACTTTATTAACATGATTCACTTAACTATCAGTTATCTCAAATCATCAGACATATATTCGAACAACAACAATTACAGCTTGTTTCTTTAACGACATAAAATGAAATAAGGCTGCAGAGCTTCTTATCATGTAGTATTGTCGTAGCACGAGACGAATAATATATTTTCTAACAACCAAGCGGTTGATCGACCTAATGCGAATATAAGCATTCTTAATTGAAATTTGATTCAATGCCTTAATAAAGTTAAGTTTTTCGCATCTGCACAATGACATCATAAAGACGGCATTTTTATAAGATTATATTTTTAACTCAGAAACACTAAACGTACAACGGTTTCAAATTGGTTTGCCGTATTTGCTTGAGAAATATCCGCACTACTTATGAGGAACGCCCTCGCGTCTAGTTTCCTGGGGAACACACTTACAGCCAATCATCGCGTTCTGCAAACAAAAAAAAAAAAACGAAAAAAAAAAAACGCAGCAAATAATGAGGTCAAGAACGCAATTATCCGTTAAAATACAATTTCAGCGGACAGTATTCTCGCATGAAGACGGTATCCGTCCCGTAAGTCACTGTCATTTTTTTGCCGATCCCAGTGGTTCGCTATCTCTGTGATCCGCAGAAAAACAGACCCACAACAGGCTTTGTTTATAAACAGCGCGGCTTTCACTCGAGCAAATACGGTATTTGTCCTGTCAAAACCTGGCCCCAATCAACATGTGCCTGTCATCTACCGTATAATCATCGACGACTCAAGAAACACTGGATGTGGTGAGTGCCGTGAATCCGATTGTATCGCTCCACAGCCGACGAGATTGCGGCATCGCTGATAAGATGCTGAAGAACAAATCACGAAGCAAGAGGCGATAATAAACTCCGCCCTGCGTATCTTAAGCTGGCGGTGACTGTATTAAAAAAAGGCCTGGCTTTGAAGTGTCTGAAGGCAAATGGTCTATCCTTACGTGGTCACGCAAAAACTGCGAATCAATTTTATAATCTAGCCACGTGCTGGCGTCTCACTCCCGACAATGCGGCGCTTCACTCGTGAGGCAGAGTGTACACAACATATGGTTAATGTATATTTGAAACCACAGACAGCTTGAAAAAAGCAGAGCGGAGCTTATTATCTCCCCTCTTAGTGATTCGTGATTTGCTCATCTGTTTTCTTATCGGCAAATTCTACAATCCGATTGGCTGTGGAGCGACTGGTTGTGGAGGACTGGTTTAGCCCTATATTTCTTAAAGGGGTCATGAAACGATTTTCCTACTTCTTCCTCCTTAGCTTTAATCCTCAACTCAAATGCGAATTGTGAAATCACGTCGTTGTGACATTCTTCGGCACCCGGTGCGATGACTCCTAGCTTCCACCGCGCTTTTTATGCACACCATAGAACTTGTGTGACGACCGTTATGATATATGCAGATTTATTGTTGACTACGTGTTTTCGTTCGTGTTTTGTTCATCGGCGTTCTTATCAGGTAAAAATTTCCAGGTGGGAAGTTATAGTAATCACGGTCCAGGTGCCCGGCGGAGGCTTATCGCGGAGGACGCGCCGTTTAACCGAGATTTCGGTTGCACGTCGCAAGGTACCCAGGTGCTCGATATTATTCGTCAATCCTTCGCCGAGGCGTGCAAGCTGCCCACGTCGTTGGTTTGCACCTAAAAAAACTCCAACTGTGCTTTTTAGCGGCGAGTGGAAAGAACTGTTTCCAAAATACAAACGAATAACAAAGATAACTTTCGAAGTCTCCGACGCATGCTCGTGAACTGGTCTGACGTTATACTTAGATTTGTACCGAGCATACATCGCAGGCTCTGCAAGTTATCTCCGCTAGTTATGCGATATGACAGGCACTGCATTTCGGACACCATTTTGGCTTTCTAAAGGCTGAATCGGGCATTTGCCTTTGAGTGTGATCGACTGCGTTGGAATCTCTTGTGGCGGGTTACAGCGAGAGAACACATTTGTGCCATCTATTGGTTAGCCCTGGAACACTTTCGATCTGGGCTTGTTTTACGCATCAATTTCTCATCGTGCGCGTGAAATAACTGACATTTCTCAAGGATAGTGCGTGGATTTGGCCCCGTAAATGCTGTAAGACCTTCAGTCAAAGTTACGCAGATCGAAAGGGTTCCGGGGTTACCTGATAAATGACGCCAGTGTGCCGGTGTGTTTTCTTATCGTAAGCGGTTGTAAGGCAGCCGATAGTACTCAAACACACATGTAGCAACCAGCCTTAGATCATACCTTAGGTCGTAACACCAATTGCGACAGTCTAGACATGGTGGCTGGACCTACCCGTGTTCCCTTTGGTCCTCTTTTGTTGCCCGCCGAAAGGTCTTTAGTAGTTTCCGTATCCAGTTTGTTATACTTATTTTTCGACCTCACATAATCCCGAGTGGCTGAGGACACGTTTTGCTGCACCATGGACGGTGAAGGTGTCTCTTTGACATTTTCGCCTGGCCGTCCAGTGCGGGAGCTTGGTGTCAATGTCTTTTCGTCGCCGTCTACACAGCTGCAGCTTGAGGCCTCTTCCTTTCCAGCGTTTTGTGAATGCGGCTTAAACTTGCGACCTCCCAAAGACCAATCGTAATCCGGATTATACATTCCCCCACCCGGCTTTAACAGATATACATTAATGTTCTCAAGTTCATTTTCAAATGCTTGAGCGGGTCCGTTAACAGGCTCCGGTTTCTCGATAAGTTGTCTTGCATTTTCTTTTTCTTCAGGTAAGTATATTGGCAAACATGGTCTAGAGATTTTATCCTGTAGTATTTGTAGCTCTTTGGACATTTCTTGTGCGTGTTCAGAAGGTTTAAGCGGTGTTTCGACTTTTCTCGGGGCACTAGGTATATCATCGGCTTCAGTGACAACACCCTGAACCTCTGTAGCTTCTGCCTTTCGTACTGCCGCTGGCTTGACAAAAAAATGCGGCATCTTTTCAAAGACAGGGGGGCTCTCTCCTGTACGCGATGTAACGGAAGTCTCATGAGCCGCGAATGCCTCAGTCATGACTTTAGGGGGTTGGATAGTTTCACCTTTAGTCGGTTCAACGTCCACGACATCTCGAGGGCGGTGACTATAACTTGAAAACCCTCGGAGTGTGCTATTGGATTCAGTGCTATCTTCATGTGATGGTAATTCCTCTTTTTCGATAATAGTATCAGGTAATATAGCAGTGTCCACAACGCCTTGGGAAACCATTCGAGCCGTTAACGTATCTGCTGACATCTCGCCTTCGAAAGCGGTGTCAGACTTGATTTCAACGCGCACTGATTCTTCGCTAGGGTAACCTTCTTTTTGAATATGATCAGCTGGACTGTACGATCTTACTGAAATGTTTGGTACATTTTCTGCTTCAGCTATTGGCTCATATGGACTTTAGGTTTTACAAAATTCATCATATCTGCCTTGATTTCAGAGCTGCTATCAATAATGTTTCCATCTTGCATAGAAGTGTCTTTTTCAAAAACAGGCACCGAAGCTGCTTGAAAAATTCTTGATAAGTCTCAGATTGAACTGCGTCTTGGGATGTCTTGCCCGCATCTGCAGAACGTTCTGGTATTTCTGATTTATAAAAGGCCCCGGACCCTGGGATAGACCTAGGTGAATCTTGAACAGGTTCCAAAACCTCTGGGACTGCCTCAGATACCGGACTATCTTCAGGCACATTTCCCGTTTCTTTGAATGCGTTTTCCGTTTTATTAACTTCGGGAACAATTTCAGGAGTCATGTCTATTATTGTGGAAGCATGTTGTTCTGCTTCAGCCAGCAATTTAACTTCGAATGCCCCCTTTACCTCCCTGGGTGTCTCTTGAAAAATCTTGCCTTCTCTGCTGAGTTCTGGAATGTTTTTTACCTCTTCGTTATCTTTTGGTCCGATACGTTCCTCGTGAAGTATTTCAACTGTCTCTGCTTCTGGTTCTATTTCAGTTTTGACATTATCCAAACATAATGCTTCTAATGTAGTATCTGTCGTCGTCACAATGCAAGTTTCTTTTTCGGTTCCTCTGCACGCTGCTAGCGGTTTTATGGCGTTATTTGTGGCATCTTCAGATTCCTTTATCTTCCTAGAGCTCTCTTGTGAGGCTTCGTCGTGACTGTCTTGAACATCAACGTTGTGTTCAGTTAGCGTTTGAAATTTTACTGGGTGCTTTGGCCTTTCAACTACCGTAGGAAGGTCGTCGTCAGCTTCGATATTTGGTGTTGCTGCGGGAAACTCTGCAGCTGTAAAATCCTCAGTCACATGCCTTTGTGATCCGTACGATAAGCCTGAATCTTCAACAATATGAGAACCCGCTCCAAAAGTGAAGCACCACCAGCAGGCTTTATGTCCTGACGTCTCTTTTGGTTTTCGTTCTATCTTCTCACCGTTAAGTGCCTGAATAGTCTCATTTGACGTCGCCGGCATGTTTGAGGCCTCATAAGTGGTATCTGGCGCATTTGCCTTTTCCTGGTGAATACTGAAGCAATGTTCCCATTTCAACGACGGGAACGGTTGCCGACTCTGCATCAGAGAGTTGTTGAAACTGGGTATTTTCAAAGGAATTGGTTTTTTCGCTCCAGTTCGGCTCCCTCAGCTCCCCATTCCACATCTGGTGTTTCTCTTGTTTTGACAACTGGTGGCGACGTCTTTTCGACATCCAATCCAGCTTGCGATGCTGTTTGATCCTCAGATGTGGTTTCTTGAACTGCGTCTTTATTTGGAATCAAATCAGCAAGGGTCTCACGTTCTCTAACCTGAAGCACATACTGAGGCTCAGTGAATATTGCTGATGTTTCTTCTGCTCTTTGAGGAGCTGCCGGCTGTTCATTACGCAAACTTGTAACTTGTGCGAGAGTGATGGCAGCCCTTTCAGTGACTGGTACAACTTCTTCGACAACCTCATATTTCGTTTCCGGCACTGCTGCAAATTCGGGTGGTTTCTTTAAAGCAGCGTGAACTGGATGTTCTGGTACTGATTCTGTTGTTTGTTTGCTGCCTGTTTGTTCTCTAACTATTTCTGTTAAATAGTCAGCCCATGTAGATGTTGTTTGAGCTGTTTGTGGCTCATCACTGCGCTCTGGCGTTCTCCCATACTGAACCCTTTCTTGAACTGCTTCTATGGGAAAGGCTTTTTCAGGCGCATATTCTGCGGCTTTAATACATTTAGCTGGCGGTTCGGATATCGAGGCAGTAACTTCATCACGCTCAGTCTGTTCAGAATATGGTTCCTCTCCTTCAATACACGTTAAGCACATAGGCGATTCTTCGATTCCTTCTACATGATCTCCTTTTACTTCATTTTCGGCTAAAACTTCAGGCACTTTTTTGAATTCGGCCATGGAATCGTGCTCTGATACATCCTTCAGAGCCGCCTCCAGGATCTTTTTCTTTGGCGTTTTTGCATCTTCCACTGTATTAATTTCAGGCATATTTTCAGCCGGCTGATCCACAGGCATATACTTATGCGTCTTTCTGAAGTCCGTAGCTTGAAATGCTGCTTCAACTACAGTGGGTTTAGGAACGTGCTTCCCGTGTTTTAGTTTAATATATTTTAACTTATGATGCAGTGCATGCTCGTTTTCTACGAGTGGATATTTTTGTTTTCTTTCTACCATATTATCACTTTCACATTCAGATTCGTTTAAGGTGTCCTGCTCAACTTCACCAGCAACTCTGACTACTGGCTCTGCTGAACGCTTGGTATCAAATTCTGGCAAGTTCTCGCCACCCCTCATATTAGAAGTAAGATGCCCTTGTGCAAATTTAGCTGGCTCCTGCGAACCTCGATAGGGTACAGTCCAAGAAGTAAACTCCGGTGATCCTATGGACACGCTCTCCCTTGTAATATATCCCAACGACTCTTCATTATCTTCATTATCTACTAAAGCTTGAGGTATAGGTTTAGTATATTCTACAATTTTATGTGTCGTTTCTGTCCCGGAGATTATTTGAGGAATTGTGTCATCGGCTGTACACTTGGATATTTCGGTAACGCCTCTTCAGGTAGACATTTTGTTGGTTTTTCGAATACTAAAATTTCTTCATAAATATTTGCAGACTTTTCTAATTTCTTGGCAACTTCTGGCACACTTTGTAGTGCTCCGCGTTCTTCAAGTCGGTCAGCTTCATCTGCGATCGCCTTTAATGTAATTTCTTGCTCTGCCATAGAATGTTTAGCGGACCCGTTGGCCTTCTGAAGTTCTGCTGTAGGTTGCTGAATTGTTTCTTGTGCATTCACCACTACCTCCTCATATAGATCTTTTGGAGCTCTGTTTTTGGTGCAGTATCTATACTGCGATTGGGAACCATTTCTACTTCCTCTACCTCTTCAATTATATCAGCTTCATAAGCTGGCTTTTGTGCACTGCGAGGTTCTGTAGAAAGGCTTTCTCCTGAAAGCAATTTTACTAAATCTTGAGGCTCAGCAGCGAATTCTGCTATTGACACCGGTGCCTTTTCAGCTTCCGTACTAAGTTCAGGATTTGTCTCTTCAGCAACCGTTTCAACACCATTTACGAGATCTGCAGCGGGCTCTGATGGTTGTGCAGGCTCTACAGTATGTTCTGGAATTGTCCCTTCGACAACCGTTTCAACCACCCTTTCGAGCTCTGCAGCAGGCTCTGATGGGTTTTCAAGCTCCGTAGTGTGTTCTGAAATCGCCTCTTCAGAAGCAGTTTTAACTGAATGTACGGCCACTGCAGCTGGTTCTGGTGGTTTTTTATGTGGAGAAGGCTCTGGAATTGTGATTTCTGCAACCATTCTCAACAATGTTTTGGGTTCCATTGCGGACTCTTTCACGTTTCGTGATTCTAATGTAGCTTCTGGAACTGTTTCTTCCGCCTTAACGGGTTCTGCTGCGGACCCTTTCGGCTTTTCGGCTTGAGCCATAACTCCAAGAACTCGGTGTTTGACAATCGCGTCTTCCATTTCGTTTCCAGTTGAGGGTTGTCGTGGCATCCCTTCTTTCTCTGCGACAGCTTGCTCAGTTGTTTCACAAGTTTTCTCAGCTCCAGGAATTGTCTTAACCCTCAAAGACATAACGTCGGGTACGGCTTGCTCTTCTGCGAAAATTTTGGGAATGATTTCCGGGAACGGTTCACCAAGGACTGGTTCTTTCATTTCAATAGCTTCTTGGTGCAGAATGGGAGGTACTTCAAATTTCTGTTCGGACTCTTCAAGATATTTGCATGTTTCTGGTGTTTTGCTTACATCTCGAACCACAAGAGCCGTTGCCTCCGGAATGGTAGCGTTTTCTTCGTACGCTTTGGACCTAATATTTTCTGCAACTGAAATAAGGTTTTTTTCTTCATTTTTCTCGGTTCCTTTTGATACTTCCTTGAACACCACCTGCTCTTGGGGAACTCGTGCTTGCTGCTTGGTTTCCTTGCTTTTTGTTTCGAAGAGAGGTCCGACGAAAGAAACACTCTCTTCTTCACATTCGTTGAAGTTACGGTGTACAGGAGCTCTATTCTCCGTCACTACAACGAGAGATATGGCGCTGCTTTTGGCTCCTTCGTCTGTCTGTCGTCCAAGTTCCTTTTTCGAGAGTTGAGGCTGCCCTAGTTTGTTTTGGAAAGGAAGTGCAATGACATGATCTGGGTAGTTGACGAGACGCTCGGCAGTAATATCCCTGGGAACGTACTCTGGAAAGGGCTGGACTTGCCCGGACTTGACAATAGAAACGAATTCGCTTGGTTCTTGAATGTTCAAACCAGTTCCTGCAGCGAGAACGATATCAGTTGTTGAGAAGTTTAGGAGAGCAATCAATAAAGAAAGGTATATGAACAACGTCTTTCGTAAGCCTTCGCCATGCCCAACTACTTCTCTGTAGTCAATGACAGCTTAAGAAAAAACAAAATAAGGCACGTGCCTTATTTTGTTCGCCCTTTTGCTCATGATGTTTTTCGGCATTCTCATCGGCGAATTCTCCAAAATCTCATTGCCTTCTGCGCTATAGTTTTGTGCTCGGAACTCGCCACGCCGTCCGTTTCTTAAGCCGTCAGTGATTATACGGAGAACAAGTGTTGCAAAAGACGTCTAAATTTCCGCTAAATTATCCGCTAAATTTAGCGGAAAATTTACAAACGTTTTCCCGCTAAATTTGGCGGGAAAATATACCCTCTAAGTTTAGTGGAGAACTTTTCGGGGTTGAGTTGCGTCACTTGTGACGTCGCGAGAGTAAAAGTTTTCACGCTAAATTTGGCGGGAAAGTTTTCTGTCAAATTTAGCGGAGAAGTTCCCAGCTAAGTTTAGCGGGAAAATTCACGCCAAATTTCGCGGGAACGTTTTACCTTCGTGACGTCACACGTGACGTCGCGTGTGACGTCATTATGGTAAACGTCCCTTAATGCAACGCGCGGTTACGCCGACGGCGACTGCGACGCGACTGAACCCGGAAACAGGCGCCTAAGAACTACGCTCTAAAAGGAGCTAGCCGATTCAGGACAACAGAACGCGCCGGAAACGCGCGATGACCAGGCAACCAAGCGCGGGCCGCGATAAGTTGAGGTCGGGGGAAAACAAAAACTCGTGGGCGCGTTTAGGGGCTAAACAAACGCATAATGTGCGCAAGGAGCAGACAAACTTGCACGCCGTATGCGCCGGGAAACTGAGGGAGAGGAGGAGACGAGTGCGCACGTCGACGTCAGAACGCCGAGCTCTGGTGGAAACGATTAGAGGGTAGACCTAAAGGCTAGCTGCTACTGTCTCGACTGGAGTCGTCGAACGCGTTTGAAGGCGAGAGCCAAACGCCGGACGCCGGCGTTCCGCGTTCTAACGCGTTCGACAAGGGCAGTGGAGGCAAAGCCAGCAAGCTTTGGTCTAGCCACTAATTATTCCACCCAGGGCTCTTCCGGTCTCCTCGCCAATAGGACCACGAAATAGTTTTCTAATTTCGCTAAATATAGATCATAGCATGTCTGTGACAGTCATACTGCACGAAATGCGCGTTATTTTGTTGGTGGAAGGAATTAGAGAAAAGCGCAAAGCGCTCCCTCGCTCAAATCGCAGCTGGAATAGACGATTACAAGCAGGCATTTGGCCGCCGCCATGTCTCTGCTCGTCCGGGCAAGTGCGTGCATTTACAAGCTTGACGCTGCACGTGCTTGCACGCATGGGGCACCAGTGAGACGCCATGCTTATAGGAAAAACGCGGACATAGCTGAAGCCCGAACCAGGGCGCCCCAAGCAGGTAAACAGATCATTTCATCGGTAGGTCCTCTATAGCCGCTGCGCTCGGATTACGTTCGCTCAGGTTTTGCGCCACGGAAACAAAGCTCGTGGAGTTTGTAATAATAACCTTAAATCCCGTCGTAATATTAGCGGGCACAATAGTCCAATGCGTCACAATTGCTTCCCGACGAGTAGGCGGCGAAAACCGCTAGATGTCAGCGAACAGTCAGAGAACCTGTATTACAGCAAATATCCAACTGCTCGATTAGGGGCACGTCGTTTATGGGCCGCGTTTGCAATACGAGCTACGGGTGACCAACGCGTTGGTCGCCCGCGAGCGTCCCTGCCTTTCCGCCTGCTTCCCTCCTAGCCAAGCGATAAAGCAGCGCATGCGCACTGGACGCTGTTGTAGGTCGGCGATTTATATTACAACTCTGGATGTACATGAGCAAAAAGCCTATCTAAAACAAATCAAATTATTCGCTAGTCTCTAGAGAGCGTGAGGTTGGTCTGCTACAGTGCGGTTACATTGCTTCACCTTATAGATAAGAAATCAGTCACTGCTGTACGACTGCTAATCTGAAGTTTGAACGTGCATCACGTTGAAGGGATTGACGACTGCACACTAACACGATGCTCATATAGATTGAAACGGTCTGTGGCGGGAATTATTCCCGGGATCCCATGGGTTCTACAGCACGAGCTTTTTCTGTAATTATTGCGAGCTGCGGTGCACTGACATACCGGGACATCGATCTCTGACTAGCCTCAATCTGAATGTTCGCTGTGGCATTGATTGTTGCGGGAGTCCAAGACGACCACTGAAGCAGTGCTCGGGTAGAATACTTGAGCATCGTTCATTTGTTGTCATCCTGACATGCTTCCGGCGATTACGTCATTAGAGGGCTTCTCGCAGCAACGTCAGCAAGTTTTGCTAAGAAAAAACGTTCCCCTGCCACCCTGAGCAGTATACTGCTCAGGGTGCTACGTTTTAGTGTATCTCCGTTCACTTGTCTTAGTACGCTTGAGTGGAGTATGCGGAGCTAACATATCATGTTTCTTTGAATCTTTAGTAGTCGATGTTTATGTTAAGCAGCATGCTTCTTTCTCGGTGGCATTGGTTACTGGCGAGGCTTTGCAGCGTATTCCCGGGTATGTTTCATGTAGAATCGTCGTAGCTGGGAACGTCCTTCGCTAATTATAGAGAGAAAAGTTTTTGCTAATATTGTTCCCATAAACGCCACGAATTCACGTAAAATCACGCGACATCATGACGCCACATGACAGTGGTGTCACATGACTGTGGCGTCACATAACGTCGCAAGTTCAGGTGACCTTGCGACGTCAGGTGATATGTTCATGTTAACCGGTGACGTCACATGTCAATGTGACGTGAAGTTACTAAATGAAATAACGTGACGCCGTAACCTGACATTTTGACGTCATGTCAAGGAATATATTATTTCTTCACGTCAAATTGTGACGCCACGTGGGATACTAACGTCATATGACATCATGGTTAGTCTGCAGCGTAATTGTGTAGTTGGTGTGAAGCAGAGTCTAGAGCCCCTTCGGCTGTTGTCGCGGTTCATTTAGATGACATGGCAATAAGGAAGAAGAAATTTTTTAATCAAGATGCCTAATCAGAGGCGGAAGGATTACGTGAATAGCGTTTTAGCTTTCCAATTAGAGAGCCCGAGAGCATTCCGTGAAAAGATATCTTGTACTGTCTATTCATTGTTGTATTACCAAAATATTGACATCGCCCTTTGGATTGGTGCTGTTAGGAATGACGTTCTAACCCTTATTTCGAAGACTGCCATAACAAAATGTTAAGGCAGTTTTCACAATTTGCGGAAAGTCGGGGTAACTGGAGATGGTGACAAAATATTGTTTTTGGGTCTCACATTATAACCTTTTAAAGAGATACTTGGATCTGATTATCGCTCCACAGCCATTGAGGTCGGGGCATTGGTCGATAAGAACGTCAAAGAACGTATCACAGAGCGAGAAGCGCGAATTTACAAGACCACGGCCTGAGTTAAGCTTTTAGTGACTATGGACCAACGCACTGCTTACAAACAAGTCAGCCTTTGGTCACACGTTGTGTGGGCACTGAACGTGCGAAAAAACCAGATTGCCGTGAAGCGTGTGCGCATGCGCAGTGCCGACAGCAGCGCCACCATAGTGTCGTGACGTCAGAGAGTTGAGTTGCTGTATAGGTACAGGAGGAGTACCTGCATTCTCAGGAGCATCCTAGACCACACTGCCACGCGATGCGCTCGGATCACAAATAATTGGTTTTACTTTAATCAGTTCAGCCAGTGAGAAGGGCGGAGGGTATATCACGATAATATCTTCGCAGTCTTGGTGGTTACCTTCTTTTTTTTTGCCACGGAGACTACATGGTTATTTCCCTTTATTACCTCTCGAAGACTAGTGAAACGCTCTACCCACTGTGATGCCGCAGGTTGCTCGTAATAAAGCAATGAGAGATTTTTGACCGTTCTCGAGTTCACAATACACGGAAAATGCTAGAAAGGTCTCGTGGCCTTTGATGTACTCACTCACCGGTCTATTTCAGCCTGTGTACCGAGCAGAATACTGTAAACGACTTATTTTTGGCTGGCTCAATATTTCGCGTTTTAGGTCAAGGCAGAAGTTTTGGAATAATTCGCGGGTTCTAATTTTCGCGACACTGTGGGATATCAATATAGATTCCAATGTGTTTATATTTTACCGGAATTGTTCGCGGGACCTATTTTTCGCGTATTGTAGACGATTCGCGAAATTCGCGAAAATTAGGCCCCCGCGAAAATTAAGTCGTTTACAGTAGTTTGAGAGTTGTAAACGAAGCGTGAGTTGTCAGTAGATGATCACAATTTCAGGGGGGCTAAGCTCGGCATGAAGAGATCAGGGCGAGTTCTCCGCCGAACTCGCCGCCCACCGCGATTGGTCGGCGAAGTGCATGACGACACGCGCCGTCACTCCCTAGATCGTGACGTCACAACGGAGGGTTTGAGGCGGTCGGAGAGGGGCATATTCGGAACTCGCGACGAGAGGCTGTGACGTCATTGTGACGTGGCAAAAGCCGCCGCGGATAGGAAAAGCTTGCAGGCTCCGACCTAGGCGAGTTTGGGCGAGTTGGGCGGGAGATGCGGGAAAAGCGTCCAAAATGGCAGCGTTTTTGTTCGTGTTTCGCCGTCAGCGTAGGTATTTAAACCACGCCAATGTGTTTGACATGGACGACGTTGATTTTCAACAATACTATCGCCTCTCGAAAGACGTGGTAAGGTGGCTGTGCGATGAACTGCGTGGCGAACCGGGCTTGAGGCGATGGAGCCGTGAATAGACCGTCGTACCCGTCGTGAATCCTACAAACAAATTCTAAAAACTGAATCCTAGAAACAAATGTGTTTTTACGGCAGTCTGCAACCAGGAACGCAATTTATCATTACCTACAGGCTTTTACAATTATTCTGGTGGTTTGCTGCGCTGCGTAAATGCAAGAAAAACGCACTTGATAAAATTTAAACTAAAACCGAGGATGAAACAAAAGCAATGTACATGGATGGCGCAGACTAACAACTGTGTAATTTCTTTCTCATCTTTGTTCCTCCACGCCGTATTTTGACAAATTGGTCGTTAGTTGTTTATACAGATGGAGAACATGCCAGAACATAGCGACATTGTTACCTGTAGATAAGCAATTTCGCCAGTGCAGTACGACTGCTGGTCTGGGGTCTTTAACGCGCACTACACAGTAGTGATACAGTGTACTAGAATATTTCGGTAGTGTTGGGACCGGAGCGGCTCGGCAACGGTAGCTGGTGAGGGCGCGTGTATTGACAGTTCGTGGCGGCGCTGTAGTCGAGTTATCCGAAAAAAATCGCGCAGCCCGCCTTTTTTGTTTTTCACTTTGAGCGGTGCACGTGTCGGTGCCACGATTTCATAGTTCCGTGTGTTCGATCGTAATAGGCTTTGAATCTTGTGTTCTGAATTTGCGGATGGTGAACGCGTAAAGCCTGCTTCACATGCAGCGATTTTGGCCCTAGAGCGGCGCGATTTCTGCCGTCGCGGCGCTCGTGCCGCTCAACCGCTGGTGCTGGCCAGAGCGCGGCGACGGCATCGCGCCGCTCTAGGGCCAAAACCGCTGCATGGCGAAATGCCGTCGGCGAAACAGCGACAGAACTCTTGCTCTGCACTTGGTTGCAAAACGGGCCTCATCCGAGTGAAAGGCGTGAAAACGGCGTCCCTTTTCGGCGTTCCAAAGGACAGAGCCAAAAGAGATCTTTGGGAGAAGAATCTGCAGCGATCGGACAAGCGTCTTGAAGAAACAAGCACGGTCTGCGAGCTTTTAAGTTGGTTGTTTTAAAACTCTGCGAGTTTTAAAACAACCAACTTAAAAGCTTCTTACTTCCATAATCAAAAAAAGGAAATGGCTACGTCCCAGGCATGTCCAATGTTGTGACTTCATGCTTATGCAAGATATTTTTTTATTCTTTACAGAACTTTACAGAGTTAATTAAAAGGAGGTCGTATATACGTGTATGTCGTCTGCACTGCACATCCGTAGATCTCGGCGGGCCCTACAGGGGTGAATAACCGTTGCAATATTTTGATTACTTAGCCGAATATTGTAATTAACATTTTAATGAACGGTTTAATGGGCCATGTTGCAATTGCAGCTTTAAAGGAAGCCATTATTAAAGGCCAACCCAATTTAGAAAGTTCGCGAACAAACAACGAGCTTTGAGGTATTCATCGCTAAAATTTGGCCTTTCTTCGGTTAGTTAAAAACCGCGCGCTGAAAGCGCGAATGAGGTTGTGCTGATATTGATGCGTTGAAGAATGACACAGTTGTTTCTGTCCCCCTCGTCACTATCTCGGCAGTGTGTCTTCGGTGGACGCGCCGGCGCCACACATCAAGACGACTAAAGGCTCTGTTAAGGGCTGTTTATACTCCGACATTGAGCGCAGTGAACGCAGCGTAGCGCAGAACGCGCGCCTTTCATTGGCCGGCAACCAGGAACTCGATATCTGCGACCAATTAGCATCTGTGTGCGCTGCGCTACACCGCGCCCGTCGACATTACGTTGGAGTATAAACGCACCTTTATACTCCGACGTAACGCGCGCGCCAGCGAACGCTGGCCGAAGTCGGCTACGTCACGTCAGTCACGCTACGCGCGTCAAAATTCGCCCTCTTTATACTCCGGCGTCCCTGGCGGCTCTCGCGGCGCGCGTTGGTGGGCCGACAACGCAGCGCATGCGCAGAATCTGACTACGAGGGCACGTTTCCTGCGAGAGTGCGCCACTTCCGGTTCCTTTTCGTTTCGAATAGCAGACGAAAATTCTCGCGCTTCTTGAGCGCCAAGTTCGAGCGATGCGTGGACGTACCTTGCACGACGAAAACTCGCGCTTGCATTGTTGGTGCATCGCCTGCGCCGCAAGCGTAGGCGCTCAATGTACATGCGGTACATCTTTGACGAGCGCACGGTCTACGGTACTCAAGCTTCCTCGTGTCGTAGACACACGGGTGAGGACAAATTCTCTCGATCAGCTTCTCGACGACCGTGTCCGATTCTTCAAACATGACGCCACACGGAGTGGTGCTCCCGTCGTCTGCTATTGCTCGTATTCGCCGCGCTTCCCACGCGAGGGCTGCCGGAAGCCAGCGCGTGATGCATCCTGGTCCGGCGTCGCTGGCGCGGCCGGCGCGGAATATGGCATGCTCCATTTTGGCGTCGAGGCGGTCAGGCTGCGTCGAACGCCGCCGGTCGCGTCGGTTACGCCACGACGCCGGAGTATAGAGCGTCGGGTTTTCGCCGACGTGACGTCGCTTTGACGCGCTCGCACGCGCGCATGCGTTACGTCGGAGTATAACAGAGCCTTAAGTCACTATTCTACGTATTATTTTCATAACGCGGTTTCTGAATCAAGCGAAGAAAGGCAAACTTTTACGATGAATTTCGCGAACCTCGTTGCCTTTTCGCGAATTGTCGAAATTCCGTTTGCCTTTCATAATGACTCATTTTAAAACTGCAATTGCACCATGGCCAATTAAGCCGTTAATAAACAAGTTAACTAACAGATTTTGGTTAATTATTAAACATTGTAACGGTTATTCACCCATTTATTGTCCATCGAGCCCTACAGATATAACGAAAGACGTCATCCACATATCTGCCACATCCTTTTTTTGTAAAATATGTAAAGTTCTGTGAAGAATAAACAAAAGCACCCTGTATGTCTGCGTGAACCGGATACGCCCCCTGTGCAACCATGGGTCTTTCCAGTTTTGGACAAAATACTCGATAAAAGTATTTAAGTTAATTTACTAAATACCTGCTTCATGAAGTATTTAAAATACTACTCAAGTTACTTTCACTGTAAAGTATCTCGAGTAGAGTACAAATACTTAGAATTGTAATTCAATTCCTTTGAAGATACTTCCGTATTGCGAAGTTTGTATCGACATCAGTGACAACGACAATTATACAGTTGCACAAATCTGGTTTACCAGAATGGTTTATTTGCGCGAACCAACACAAAACAGAAAAAACAAAAACAGAAAAACATCGTAAGGCTATTTTATTCAGTCTAACTATAAGGAGCAGAATATTGTCACGAATGACTAATGATGAGGCGGCGAATACCTGAAGAAACTAAATGTTTAATGCGGCGAACTTGTGCCCAAAACAAAATGGAGAAAGGCTAGCGTCGCAGGCGTCGATGTCGGCGAAACAGCAGGATCGAGCGCTGGGATGAGACTGACACCGAACCAAAAAAAGAAAAAAATTGGCTTGCTTTTGTATGTTTATACAGCCTTGACGATGGTACGCCTCAACGGGTGACCGGTCGCTTAGGTGTAGATGAGAAATTTAGCCAGTGCAGTACAACCGCTAACCACGGTGTTTTAACGTGCATCACGCAGTAGTGATTACACGAACGCGTGCCGGTGCGAAACTCATCCAGATCGAAAGGGGCGGGGGCGGTAGGGATCGAACCGAGGAGGTTCCCAGCGCAAGCTTTCGCTACCGCCACGCGGAGCACCTTTTGTACCCGTGTGGGTTTCTTGAAAATTCGGCGTAGAACGTTTGGCACGTAGAAGATTCGTAACTCGATCCCACGACAAGGTTCTCGAACTGAAGAGAGTGTCAAGTTGAAAGAATAAATAAAAGAGGAGTCCGCTCCCTGGAATCGAACCCGGAGGCTCCGCGCGAGAGCCAAGCGCGGTAACCATTCGGCCTCGCGCTCGCTGGGCGACGCGCGTGGCAATATCACTGATACAAGTTACACAACATTTCTGGGACAGAAATAAATAGGTCGCTTTAGCTATAGTGACATCTCTGGAATATCGCATCCTGCGGCGCACCTTAGACGCATCGTTTATTTACAATTCCATATTCCCTATATGGGGAGTTCACTATAAACGAACTTGAGATACAGATACGAGTGAATGGTTAACAAAGAGAACCCACATAAAAGACATCGGCAGTGGTCGCACCTTCTTCAAGTTGGTTGCGTTCAGAATGGCACTCAGCGTGGGGGGGGGGGGGGGGGGGGTTGCTTTGTTGGTATTTCGAGAGGTCATCCACCTTTTAGTTCGTATCCTGTCCTGTTCTCGCTTATCAATGTTCGCGAGAGCAATAAGTGCCGGACTGACGACAAAAAGAAAATAAACAAAAGGAAGCCTGGCCGTTTTGCCGCAAGGGGGTCAAATATACAAGCAAAACAACAACAACAAAAAACTTTTTCTGTCCTTTTCATTTCTTTTTATTTGTTATTTTCTTGACACTCAAGTCTGCATTGTTGTCGTAGGTCGTTTCCCGTCTGCGTCACGCCCTAGTGTTCAACCCTAACTTCCGTAAAACCACTCCTTTTGCTTGAGGATTTTTGGGGGAAACTCTAGGAAACAAAAAGCGCCTTTGGGAAGACGAGGGGAAAAACCTTCATTGTACGAACTTTGGGCTGAAATATGAGTCACAATCGGCAAAAAAGATATGTTTTTCTTACGAGCTCAACCGAAGGGTTCTCCACTAAAGTCACCTTAGCTATAATCGGAGCTAGCAACAGGATTTGGTTGCTCGAAAGAATGTTCACGTTTGCTTGTGCCACGCCCATGCCACTTCATACCGAAAAACTCGGAAAATGGCGGAATGTCAAAAATGTATTTGAGATAATGAGTACAAGATACTCAGAAATGTATTTAAAATAGAGTATTAAATACTCTCGATCAAAGTATTTTCAGATACCAAGATACTTCAAAAGTTTGAAATACAGTATCTTGAGTAGAGTATTTGAGATAGGCACAAGTCTGGGATCTTTCCTTCCGTATAACCCAGCTCAGGACGAGACTTAACTGGTTGTCAGAAGCAGCTGTCGGTTAAATTAATTGTTATGAACGTGTGGGTTTCAGATTGGTCAGTGATGTGATTGGCCTAAGCCATTTTGGAGCACCTTTCGGAGCAGCCAAAACAGTGTTTTGGAGCAGCAAATGTGCCTTTGGAGCAACCAATACAGGTTTGGAGCAGCAAAAGTCGCTTTTGGAGCAGCCAAGACAGTGTTTCGGAACAACATAAGTGGCTTTTGGAGAAGATAATCTTAGAAAATAAAAATATTTGTTTTTAGTGCTGTACATACAAGGGCACTTTGTGATGCGTTGTGTTCTGATGTGGCGTGTAGTGACGGAACTCGCTGCTTGTATTTTTACTGCTGAGACATCCCAGAAGTGTACAATGCTGTAGGCATTGCCGAGAAATTTCGAAATACCGCTTGCCCCCTTGACTGGTTCTCGACGTGCCAGATTTTCGTCAAAAGTAAGCAAACGTCCCGGCTGGGCTTCTGTCGTGCCAATCATGTTCGCATGCACGTGAGGACGTGAGGCCAACTTCGGCAGGCTTGCAGTTGCGCGTGCTTCGTCGCGCGAGCCGAGGCAACGGCTGTGTCGATCGAAACGGAAACACCATGTCACTCCGCTCTCGTCGCCAACTGCTCCCCCAAAATTGTATGCAAAATGTAACTGTCGAGCATACGTCAATAAACAGTCCAGCGGCGTGTGCTTGCCAGGCTCGGCAAACAAGGTACAAGCTAGACATACAAAAAAAAGGGGGAAAAAAAGAACCTGAGCGCAATGATGCACGACATCGCGAGCCAGGGTCGCGAGTTCTTGCAGCGTTTTTGTGCAACGACTGAACTCGCGACAAGCAAGCGCGCTGTGAGGGTCAGCGTGCAGACATTGCCTTCTTTGCTTTAGCTAACTTCTTTTCATCAAACTTCTTTTGCGGCAGATTTTTCACGTACCGGGGTCCCTCTCGAAAGAAAGCCCACCCAGAGAAACCTAGGTAATCAATACTTCGACACAGCAGTCTTTGAGTAAAGAGAGATTTTTGTAGTAACGTATGATTTAAACAAGAACAGCAGTGTTGATGAACATGCAGCGGTATTTTCCCTGGTGGTTAGTTTCTTTTTAGAGAGCGCCATATCTGCAGCTTCGTGGGGACGGCAACACCCAACGTCGCGCGACCACGGTGACTGGAAGGCAGGGACCAAATATAGTTTTCCCGCGGCCGTTGCTTTCAGGAGAGTGTGCTTCAGATCAAAAGTAACTCCCGCCGCGCAAAAACGTGGTTTTGTTTCACAGCATGACGGCATGGCTGGTACCTGGCACGCTAGCGTCGGAGCGTCCGCACCACCCGCGTTATCATAGAAAAAAAAAAAAGAAAGGCGCGAGACGAGATTTACGAGACGAAAAGAGCGAAACGCGAGACGGCGAGAAAACCATGCAAGACCGGATGGATGATTAATGCAGGGTACTTAGTGTCGGAGCTCAACTGCTCAATTGCACGTGCTCAATTACGGTACTCAGTTTAATTTCGGTTTTGAAAGGCGACCGAAATCGGTCCTTTGGCGCAGGCTTGGCGCAGATTACCCCTATTTTGGCAAAATGTAGCAGGATGTAGCATGATTAGCCCCTTGGCGCCGTTTGGCGCAATTGGCGCAGCAATCACATCACTGGATGGTTTAAAACCCTCAAGAAGATAATGCGCTGCCTATTGTAACCATGTATGCGCTGCACATTGTAACCATTATTTCAATGCTGTGCTGTAAACTATTAGAACTTTTTCCTTGTCTGATCTACGCGTGCTCATGTTTTCTGCTCAAAATGATGTAAAATAGTTGCTTGTTTTCTTTGAATCTTATAAAGCATTACTTGTTCAGCCCACGTTGTCTCAGTTTTGGACTTAAATTCAATGTTAAAACGCGTGATAAAATTGTCACGGCTTATAAGCATTTCTTACAAGTGAACGTCGGGTGGTCCTCGGAATGGTCGTGGCAGCCAAGAAGAAATAAACGATTCTTACCCCTTTGCGACCGTCGCTTGAAGCTGACAGCGGAGCTGATTAGGTCGAGAAAGGAAGACGGGCAAAAAAAAAAAAAAGGGAAAAAAAGGACAGAGAAGGTATCTGGGGATTTTATTAAAAACTTACTAAAACAATCTCGGACTTAGTATGTGCCGTTTCGATCCATTATAAAATAAGAAAGGAAAAAAAAAAAAAAAAAAAAAAAAAAAAACTGCTTCGAGTTTAGATGTCCCTTTCAAATATCTAATCTTCGTGCCTTTGCGATCAAGGAAATGGGCATTTCATATAAATGCTCGACCAATCCGACAAACCGAAAAGTCGACAGCTATTCTACGCTGAAACAAACTTGAAATCCTCTTCTTAAAGGTCGGCAATTGTTTTTATGGAAAGGAAGGGTAATGTAGCTTTACCGTCCAATACATTGAAGCATCATGTTGCTAACGATCGTGCCGCAGGGTGATGGATGCCGCGGTACGACCGCTGGCAGGTCGTAGCTGTATCAGAAATCCTATGTGCACTCCACCAAAGCGGCACCAAAGATTTATATTTTTGCGCGTGCAGCCGCGCATGCGCACACCTTCTGGATAACGCGCCGGTGTCGACACCTGTCGCGATTAGGGGTGTCGCGAACTTTTGTCGAACCGGATTTTTAGGTCGAACTTCCGGGGTTCGACTAGGTCGAACCGGTTCGACGAACCTTCGAACCTTTCACCAGATTCGACCGGTTCGACTTTGTGGACAGTGTGGCCAGACCTTGATACAAGCATGTCTAGGTTTGGAGAATTTTTTTTTATACAAAGGTTATTTTATTTTGAAACAGTTGCAATTAAATAAACCAATTCTAATCACTTAAGAAGTTAATAACTTATTTTTTTGCACTGTATTAACTGAAATAACCAATCAGCGCTGCCCTTAGTTCATCCCTTAGCCATCACCATCCAATCCGAAGCCAACTGGCCAGCCTGTCGCGCATGCGCACATGAGTCGAACCTCAATACAAGGTTCGTCGAATTTTCCACTAAAAGTTCGAAAAAGTCGAACCTGGTCGAACTCGAACCTCGGCCGGTTCGCGACACCCCTAGTCGCGATCAATACCACGCGCTTCAAACGAGCCCCTCCGCTCCCAACACTACCCAAATATTCTATACTTCGTCTCACCTTAGTATGGACTATTGTTAGCCGCGCGTGCTAAAAGCTCGAGCTAGTTGCTTCGAATGAAGCCTCGGCGGCTGAACGAGCGCTCGTGCAGCGAGTGCTCCAGCAAAGGCAGTCAAGGCCAGCCGCTCGCGCTAGCAGAGCATTCGCGGTTAGTCCATGCTGAGGTGAGACGAAGTATAGTACACTGTAGTAGTGATACACGACCGCACGCCGTGCGATGCTCGAATCCCGGACAAAAGCTCACCGCGATGCTCATCCATATCGACGCGGACAGGGGTGGGGATTGAACCCAGGATTCTGGGTTCTGCAGCGCGAGCTTTCGCTCCACGTGCACCCTATTTTGAAAAAACAAAAACAAAAAAAAAAAACAAACAAAACATTGTGGCTGTGTGGCGGTGTGGGGGGAGAAAGACGAGAAAGAAATTACACAGTTGTTAGTCTACGCCATTCCTGTATGTTGCTTTTTGACTATTCTCTGCTTTAGTTTAAATCTTTATCAAGTGCGTTTTTCTTGCATCTACGCAGCGCAGCAAACCATCACAATGTCTAACGAACTAGCCCATATCCAAGCAATATTTATATAATTAGCGTCCGTGCTGTTACCGGTTCTTATTTGTCATTTACGATTTAAATAAAAAAATTAGGCTGTGTGTATGTATACAGCCTAAAACTTGGTCTATATGCCTCAACGGGCGACGATTTCCCAGCTGTAGATGAGAAATTTAGCCAGTGCAGTACAACCGCTAGCCTGGGGTCTTTAACGTGCACCACGCAGTAGTGATACACGACCGCACGCCGGTACGATGCTCATCCAGATCGAAACGGGCAGGGGTGGGGATTGAACCCAGGATCCTGGGTTCTGCAACGGAGCTTTCACTCGACGTGCTCCGAGCTGGTGTGCGCTTGCCCAGCCGGCCACCGATCCCCCGATTTAAATAAAATTAAACCCTTTACTGCAGAGCAGGGACAATCGGCTACGCTGGGGAAACTCGCCGCCGCCCGGGGGGGGGGGGGGGGGGGGGGGGGGGGGGTCGGAGATGTAAGAGGAGGAGTGGGAAACTCTCCGGGGCGGAGTCAAAAGAAGCTCTTCCCCTCACCCGTGACGTCGCATCGGAGAGATTCCCGCCGAAGGCGAGCTTAGCCCCCCAGCATTCGTTTGATCTCATCCCGCCATGGGCACTCTATTCGTTGCAGACGATCAACCCTTTTCCAACCTATTAGCAGACGATGTCGTATTCTCGTTTTTTTCTGTCTTGGAATGACGCTTCGTATACTCCGTTCACCTTTAAAATGGGACTAGAAGCTCCGCCTTCAGCGCGGCTTTCTGCCCTTGCAAACGCAAGTGTGAACGCGCAGGCACGCTCAACCAATTCATTGCGGAAGCTAGCGAGCTCGCGCTGAAGGCGGAGCCCTTAGTCTCAGCTTGAAGGTATTCGCGACGTGCGCAACCGAAAGCGTCGCAGTGGTCGACCTTGCAGGATGGCTGAATGTTGACTATGACGTCAGCAAAGGATTTCTCATCGACAGAAACAGGAGTAATGTAAGAACTTCAATTTGACGGTGTTGGTTAGTGTTGGTTTCAGTGCGCAATGATTTCGAGATTCCACCATACTAATTAAACACCATCGAAGTTGTCGCAAGGTAATGACGTCACGGGAGGGAACCGTAGGAGGGCGCCACCAAAGCATCTTGTCGCTATATTAGTGGCGAGACGAAGTGCGTTCTTCGCTCGCGTTAGCAGACGAACCGTATACGAACGCTATCTTTGCTCGCTCCGCTAGAGGCAAATTAGATTTCGCTCTCGCTCTCGCGGTGACCAAAATTGAACCCCGGGGCGAATTTCATCAGCGGCTGCCAGTCCCCTAGAGGGCGCAAGGTGCGCTCCATTTCAGGAGCAAGTTAATTTATTCTTGCGAAATCACTTCATGCAATATGTGAGGAAAAACCGCGTCGCATTGCGCTGCCGAGCTGCGGGGAACTGTAGCAACCGCAGTTGCGGCTGTGATCTCGTAGTGCGGAATTTAGCCACGTCATGGGGTTAGCGGCGGTTGCTCTGCATGGTTACTCCGCTCGGCGGTTCGACGCGACGCGATTTTCGCTCACATATATTTCACCCTTTGGTGCCATTTTTAGAATGTATTCTCAGTGGTTGGTGACACGCCTGTGTAACTGACATGGGGCAATAAAGTGGCGCGATTCGTAACTTTCGCGGAGAGATACAAGTGCTACGTACCGGATTCGTTGGGTTTGCTTGGTTTCATCGAAACAGAAAGTGGCGGTCATTTTCAACCCGCTTTCTTCGTAGGAGGTTCTTCGACGTCCTCGTCTTTCAACACAATCGCTGCATCACGCATGAGGTACCGTTCTTCGCTACACGTGGACTGTTAAATAAAGATGGTTTATCATCCGTTGAGATTCGACGCTGCCGGGAGCAAAATCTGGAATTTCGGCAAAGGACGGAATGGGACTGTTACGCTGAGCCGATGCCCGACTGTAGCTCGGACTCCCATCATCACTGCAAGGGTTGATATGAGCAGCTGAACAGCGTTCACCAACGCCAGCCGCCTTGTCAGGGCTTGCTAGAGCGGTATCGGGGCGTCCTCAACAATCACTGCACCATCATCAACTCTGTCATCAATAGCCTTCTCAGGTTGTTGGGCGAGCGTTGCAGTCACAGCTCTAGTCGGCCCCAACACGGAACCGGCCCTATTCCCTGCAGAATTAATAAGTTTGGTCTTCACTTTGGTGACGATCGTGAACGCTGTTGGAGCACATTGACCGCTGGTATCGTTCAGGTTTCGCGATGCCACCATAAGTGGTCGTTTGGAGACGTCGACGGTGAACCAAACTTTTGGGGTGCTTGACGATCTGGCAGATAGGATATGATGGGCGATGCTGTTATTGCTGCGTGCTCTCTGCTTTGATTGACACCACACTGACCGATTATGTTCAGACTCCGATTAGGGAGAGCACCGCTGCTGATTCCCTGGGTGTTCACGATGTGGCTGCTGCCTTTCCAGTAGAGTCTGTCTCCTCGGATCGCTTGGTGTACCAAATTCTGTGGCGCCAAGGATCGAGGGGGACAGCGCTTTGGTTTTGGGCGAGTTCGTGCTGCGGTGCACGAATGTATCTCGAACCAGACCGTCGGCGCTAGAAGAGCTGCGTAGGGCGTCGTTACGCCCTCTTCCGCCTCGGCTGTCGGCTGTAATTTGGATCTGAGCTGAGCTGCAATGAGCTCCTGCGTGGCTGCACCGCTGGCACCCGGCTGTTGTTCGCCGCTCAGAAGTTGCGGGCGTCTTGACAAGCGGCATTCGCTGCGCGTCCAGTGGATGACGGGATCGATCCGCACTTCATCGATATTCACCCCGGTTACGGAGACGCCTCCAGATCTGCCGCCACTGTTCTGGGTGGAGAAGGCGGCCTGGGCGGCGAGCGAGACATGACTGTTCCCACCAAGGGTGGCCGTAGGGCCGAGTTTGCGCCTCTGCTGCTTCATCTTTGTCTTCGCTGTGCGCCCTAACCCCTAAACCGTTAACCGTATGCAGCACCCCGTGTCTCTGCAAAAAGTTAACAGGAAAGACCCAGCAAAGGTAGT
>JABSTQ010006675.1:0-43655 GCA_013358835.2 Ixodes persulcatus
TTCCGCTAAATTTAGGGGGAAACTTTTGTCGCTAAATTTAGGGTGGGGAAATTTTCGCTAGATTTAGCGGGAGAAAATTTTCCGCTAAATTTATCGGGAAAGTTTGTCCGCTAAATTAGCGGGGAAACTTTTCCGCTAGATTTAGCTGGAAATATTTTCTGCAGATTTAGCGGGAAAACTTTCCGCTAGATTTAGCGGGCAATGTACCCATCATGCACACGGCGCGGTTACGCGGACGGCGACGGCGACGGCGACGGGCGACTCCGCCTCAAGCCGGAACCGGGGCGCGCCTGAAGAGCTGCGCTCCAAAACAAAACTAGATGAATATTCCCTTTTCGGCAAAGGACATAGAATGCTTCCACTGCTTCGTGTGGAGACCTAATAGTTAGATTTTATTGCTATTACAATGGTGGCAATGTGGAAACCGAAATGATCGTAGAGCTTCTGATACCGGTGGAAATAACAGAATTTAAAGCTTTGATTTGGGAAAAGAAACGCAGCTGAGACGGTGTCAATTAATCTACCTCAAAGGAGGGTAATCGGCGGAAGCAAGTCCTCCCAGCAAACACAGGCATGTTCAATGCTGTTTGAAAGTTTGGAGTAAGAACGCAATATTCTTGCAGTATTGATAGCGGTTAAGTGTTTTACAACGGCACCTGATGTTTTGTGCAGACATATTTGTTCCGATCGTTTCGGTCAAGGAGGGCACATCAGAGGAGGAGACATCGAGCATGAGAAGAGAGCTGTCGTCGAGTATAATGAAGAGGTCCAAGACGACCCCCAGGGGTTGCAGCGTCACCCTAGATATATTTCTTTTTCACACTCAAAAGGTAAAGCGAGACGCTCATACGGACGCTGTAAGGAAGTGCTGAATGTTATATTGTAATTTTGAACACTTTAGAGAAACATGTTCGGACGGGCACTATCACTCAACGGCCAGTTATGCTCAGCCCAACCAATTACTTATTTCGTGATGATTTCAATTGTAATAACATGAAGTTTTGCCAAACCAGCAAAAACACACAATGATGACGCATAGCGTGTCCGATGTATACGTACTATAAAAAACTTGCAACGTTTTATGTGGTAGTAATTGCGTCCATCCCACGTGGGAAGGAAGGAAGATGACAGTTCTCCTATCAGGCTTCAAGACTGCGAGTCAAGTCTACGCAGTAGTCATTCCTTCCGAAGGGATTGTTCAACATGGTTTGTGGACGTCACTGTAGGTATACTAACAAAATAAAATAAACGACACACTTTCTATGCTCTGAGGGTCTTGTATGAACTTATTAAACACATTTGTAGGGAAATTGTTGATATCTGATAGCCCCAGGCTCACTTTTCCTGATCCGGCCTTAGGGCCGCGTGCACGATGCCTGAAGTCGCCTGGCGTCCGACTTTAGCCTACCTTATTGTAGCCAGGAGAGGCAGCCACCTTGTTTGTCTACTCTCACCACTCCTCTTCCCATGTCCCCTCCTTCGAGGAGGAAATATTGAACTTCCTTCTGGCTTGATTGCCTCTCGAGGTTTCAAGGCTGAATCTTCCAGCGAGGGAGAGAGAGTGCGTCCTCTCGCCGCTCTCAGGGGGCTGTTCGGCGCGACTTGAAACTGTTCGTAAGTGCGACCACACACTCTGCTGTCCCACCTATGATCAGGCGAAAGTAAGACAAGTAAGGGCCCTCTCCCTCTTGTCGTTACTAAAGTGACTGTGTCTATATCTAACCGGAGTCAAGAAACCTCCGGGTGTCCCTCTCTTCTGTGTGCCCTCCGCGCACTCTCTTTGTGAGTTCCGGCTAGCGGGTGCGGCTGCGTTGTTTTGGGCACGGATTTGAAGTCCAGGGGGCGCGGCCAATGACGTCACGGACGTACGCGTTTTATTTCGTGTTCTTTGACGTAAACACTTTTTATTTTGGATGCCGCCGACTGCATTTTGAAACGTTGGTTGGTCGGCGAGTGTGTGCGCGAGGTCGGGTAATCGGCGGCTCGGCGGTGTACTCGCAGGTGTGTGTCGACGTGCCGCCTGTGCTCGTCGCGTATCAATTGCCGACATCCAGAAGCAGTGTTTTCCAATTTAGTTCGCCCGGTGCCTTCGGTCACTCCTGTTGCAAAAGAATATTCTTAGTGACTACAGTACCGTCCGACGGCACTTTTGCAGAGCATTCAAGTGCAGTCCGATGGTACTCCACCGTCGGTATTCCGCGTTAAGAAAGTCTCGTATAAAACGAATTGTCAAAACGAAGCTTCCGATGCTGTAACGTAGCTTAGCTAGCCGAAGCTAGGTTGACGGTCTCTTAAGCACTCTTTGACCATGTGTTGTCAAAATACCATGAAAGAAATAGTAAAACGAAAGCTGTAGCGTAGCTTAGCGGTTAAGATGTCTGCCTGATGCGCAAGATGTCGTGGGCTCGATCCGCATTGGAGGTTTACTTTTCTTTTCTTTTAACAATTTATTTTGTTGGTGCATTTGGCGACATTTACGACATTTATTTTTTACAATTAACACAAAAAAAAAAGAATGTTGTCGACGACAGTGCTAAGAGCGCGAGCTAGTTGCTTTGGATCACGCGGCACGAGCGCTCCAGCAGCGTGTGCACTCATGTCAGTCAAGGCTACTCGCTCGCCGATTGCACGGCCTTCGCAGCTATTCTATGCAAGGTTGGTAATCCGTCGTATAGGTACAGTGTACTAGAATACTTGGGTAGTGTTGGGACCGGAGCGGCTCGGCAACGGGAGCTCGTGAGGGCGCTTGTATTGACAGTTCGTGGCGGCGCTGTAGTCAAGTTATCCGGAAAAAAATCGCGCAGACGGCTTTTTTTTTTTCACTTTGAGCGGTGCACGTGTCGGTACCACGATTTTATACACTCCGTTTCACCTTATGTTGTACCGCAGCGAAGGCTAGAAGAGCGAGTTCATAGCGTTGGCAGCTGCCCTTGGTGCACGAGAGCTTGTGCCGGCGAGATGTGCCCTAGAGCAAGGAGCTCGCGCTTGTAGCCTTTCCTGCGGTACGACACAAGGTGAATCAGAGTATAGTTCCGTGTGTTTTTCACTTCGAGCGGTGCGCGTGTCGGGACCACGATTTCATAGTTCCGTTTGTTTGATCGTAATATGCTTTGAACCCTGTGTTCTGATTTTGCGGATGGTGAACGCGTAAAGGTAGTGCCGAAATGCCGTCGGCGAATCGACAATCGATTCGGAACAGAATTGTGCACAACATCAGTTTGAAATGTCGCGCGGAAAAAGTCGTTGAAATACTGGAGGGGAAGACAAAGACGACGACGATAAACCCATAGCTGTGTTAGAGAGTCTATGTGTGTGGTGTCCTTTTTCTGTGCCTCACTCTCAGGAAGTTAAATGGCGTTATACCCGCACCAGCTGGCTGCCACCATCTATACCGTCTCGTACAGAACTCTTGCTCTGCACCTGGTTGCAACACGGGCCTCATCCGAGTGAAAGGAGTGAAAACGGCGTCCCTTTTCGGCGTTCCAAAGGACAGAGCCAAAAGAGATCTTTGGGAGAAGAATCTGCCGCGATCGGACAAGTGTCTTGAAGAAACAAGCGCTGTCTGCGAGCTGCACTTCGAGCCCCGCTTCATCCTTCGAGACTACGTCCACATCATCGGCGGAAAGGAAGTGAGGATTGCTTGTGGACACCCCCCGCTTAAGCCAGACGCGGTGCCAACTCTGCTGCCAAGTGTACCCCAGGAACTGAGTGGAGACCCTCCCGCATGCAGGACGAAAGGAAAGGTTGTGTTGCCTCGTTCCTACTCTTCGTCCCTGTCGTGAAGCGCTATTATCTTCTCCAAGTGAGGAAAAGAAGCGGAAGTCAAGTCCACCAGAGCCCATTGTTGTAAAGCGTTCGGGGCTCGCTCGGGAAACTGACCCGTTGTCACCATTGGTGAACAGCAAAGCTCCTGCCGTGATCCCACAAGGCATCGATAGCGACACACTAGGCTCTCTGAATATGCCAACTCCCTACTGGGCTGTTCACAAGTTCAGCAACTTCGACGGTGTTGCTTATTTGGAGACTGCTCTTGAGCCGAAATCTAACGAGATTAGCATCGAAAAGGCGGTGTTCATTTGTTTCTTCAACTTACCGGATGTGGTATGCCAAGTATACCTTCTGGGCTGCATATTGTAACCATGTATGTGCTGCACGTTGTAACCATGTATTTCAATGCCGTGCTATAAGCTATCAGACTTACAACTTTTACCTTGCGTTAGTCACGTGTGCTGTCGTTTCCTGGTCTAAATGATGTGAAATAGTTGCTTGTTCTCTTCTTTGAATAATCTTCAGCCCACGTTGTCTCAGTTTTTGAACTTAAGTTCAATGTTAAAATCAGAGATAAAAATTGTCACGGTTTATAAACCATTTCTTACAAGTGAACGTCTGGTGGTCCTCGGATGGTCGTGGCAGCCATGAAGAAATATAAGATTCTCATCTCTTTGCGATCGTCGCTTGGGTGATTTGTCGCATAAATGAACGTAGAAATCAGTGACAGGTGAAGCGAGCTGATTAAGGTCTTGAAGAAGAAGACGGGAAGAAAAAAAAAAAGAAAGAGAAGTTAACCTGGGTACTTAAAAACAAACTAAATTCGGGCTTTAGTATGTGCCGTTTTGTTGCACCATAAAATAAAATAAAAAAAACTGCTTCTGAGTTTTAGATATCCCCGCCAAATATCTAATGTTTGGACTTTTGTAACAAAGGCAATGGGCATTTCACTTAAAATGCTCACCATCTCACGAACCGAAAGTCGCAGCTAATTCTCCACTGAAAGAAGTTGCAATCCGCTTCTTTAAAGTCGCAATTCTTTTTATGTGAAGGTAGAGTAATGCAGCTTATACCGTCCAATACATTGAAGCATCATGTTGCCAACGATCGTGCCGCAGCGTAATTGATGCCGCGGTACGACCGCTGGCAGGTCGTAGCTGTATCATAAATCCTATGTGCACTCCACCAAAGCGGCACCAAAGATTCATATTTTCGCGCGTGCAGCCGCGCATGCGCACACCTTCTGGATAACGCGCCGGTGTCGACACCTGTCGCGATCAATACCACGCGCTTCAGGCGAGCCCCTCCGGTCCCAACACTACCCAAGTATTCTAGTACAGCTCCAGAAAACTGCGTACGAAATTGCTGCGGCTGGGTTCTGTCGCCTCCGGTACACGTAATCTTGATTTGCAACAGGAGTGACGAACGGCACCGGGCGAAGTTTGAAAATGGAGAACGCTTATTTTGATGTTCCTGAGAACGCGACGAGTACAGGCGGCAACGTCGACAACACGTAGCAGCGCGGACACCGCCGAGCCGCCGAGCACCCGGCCACACACACGCCGAGCGACCGATATTTCAAAATGCAGTCAGCGGCATGCAAAGAAAACGTGTTGTTGACGTCAAAAAAACTAAGACGTCAAAATAAAAGCTGTTATTTTGACGTCCGTGACGGTCATTGGCCACGCCCCCTGGACATCAAATCCGTGCCGAAAATACGCAGCCAGCGGGTGCAGCCAGCAGTCAAAACCGCCGTGCGGTGACAATTTATCTGCGGGGTGGTGGTTTTGCGGTCGGCCTCCTCTCCGGACGCCTCGCCCCCCTTTGGGACCTCCACGACCTCTACTTTTAAAGATAATGGTAACAAAACCAGAACTTTGCTTCTTTGGTGCGCTCATGTTCCTAACTGAAAAGATGATAAAGGATTGGTTTTTGAAAGGGTTGGACTTATATGTATCTCGTGCTTGGATGTTCTTATTATCGAATTGTCCTACAAAACTGTCTCATTTTTTCCACTTTATAACATTATGGGAAAAAATATTCACCGCAAGTTGACGACACTTTACGTTCCGAAATCTTCAGTCAAGCGGTAATTCGTTCTGGAACGCTAAGAAGACGCAATGAACTGTCAATACCACACACTTGCGTGCAAGAAAATAATGTGTAATAAAATGTTGAGCGCGGCATTGCGAAATAACGGCCGTACTTGACGTCATTCTAGACTTTAAGCATTCATCCAAGTGACTGTTTTAGCATCTTAATTGCCACGTTTACATATGTGGCCATTAAGCATGTCCCTAAATCTATAGACCTACGACCATTGAGCTTTTCTTTAGCCGACTCATTGGTGTTTTATGTCACCAAGGTTATAGAACTCCGACCTTTCAATATGATTTAGCCGACTACGAATGACTCTATGTTCCTATAGTTTTATACACGCAATCATTAAATATTTATTAGCTTGCTCAATGGTGCTTATGTCGCCTAGGCCCACAATTTTCTTAGCAATACAGAGGTAGGAAAGTAGAACAGTGTCGTTCATGCGTTCACTCTGGGTGTTCGACCGGATCCCATACAATTGTTTTAACCGGCTATAGAGAACTGTGCGTAAAAGCTATGGCATTCGACAATTAAACTTTCTTTAGCCAGCTGGTCGCGGGTCTATTGCCGGTGCTATAGACGCGCGACCACAAAAGAATCCTTTGCAGTTTATAGACCTATATAGCAGCTTTGCCACAGTGCCTCAGTGCGCACCCGAAGAATATTTGGTACGACGTTGTGTCTATTGGCTGCTCTAACTTCGTATTGCCTTACCTGGGCGTTGACGTCAGCTCAATTTTGCGTTTTTTAGCTATATATATTGCTTTTCGATTTGTTACATTGTACTTTTATACTCTGCAAGTATATGTATTTTGTTCTGCGTGCAGTTTGTTTTTTAATATTTAAGGTTTTTGTGTATTTATCGTCGTTCTCGACGCGGGACTGAACTAACCTGAAGCCGCTGCTTACGCTGCTACCGAGGTGAGTACTACTCATGTCATGACACTATTGCACTATAAACTCGTCCATTGGACCCGCATGCAGTCTCGGGGGAGCTGGTTTGAATGTGAATGCCCATGGCGTCAGTGTAGGAAGTGAAATGACGTAGCAATCGCGACGCGAGATCCTACTGTGCCTCGATCTAGGGTGGCATTCAAAACATCGAAACATCAAAATGCCGAAACATCACCTAGTTAGAGTGGAATATAGAGTTTTTGGCAAGATAAATTTTCTTGGCATTGTGATCAAAGTCAGGGGAGAGGTTCCGCCGGCCGATGTGCACGCGCTTTCGTCCTCTTTTCTAATAGCCATGAAAGGTTGTCCCCGAGTATAGCTTCCCTTCGCATGGTTCAAGTCTTCTAAAAAGGGAAAATATATTTCTGCATACCTCGTCGCATAGCAGAGCGATTCCTTGTTTATTGCATTTCAGACAGATAAGTTGTGTGCAATTCCTCGAAGAAAGCTTAGAACGTCGACATTGTCCCGGTTGCCCAGAGCAGCTGCCAAACGCTTTTCGCGCAACTTTTGCTTCTTGCTTTGTGAGCAGCGGGGTTGGCCTCTGATCGCTCCCTCGATGTCGTCCTCGACCGAGCTTGCTCCCTTTTCATGGTGGTGATGAACCGGAAGACGCTTACGTGGTGTCCGCCAACCAATACCTCCCATCGTCGGGGCCATGTCTCAACGGTGTTGTTGGCCCTCGGAAATCCGTTCTGAGCGAGGGCAAGCACATTCAAGAGGGATGGCGGAAATACAGGTAGACTTCGTATGATCACGGCGGGGTTACCTCCGGCAACACGGCGGCGTGATTACTCAAGCAGGTAGTTGTCCTCCCACCATCGCAGCAGGTCAGAGGCATCTTGCGGGAAGCGTGGTTTCCAGGACGCGTACGCATCTCGTACATCTTCTGTGGGTAAGAACGAAAGGGCTGCAAACTGCCTCACCTTGATGGCGAAACCACCGACATCACTTTGTAGAGCACTGCCAGTCCCAGTTGCTGCTCGTTCCTCCATACTGATTGGCACAAGTGTAACAGACAACCAAGCACATTCGACAACAGGTGCAACGACCGAATAGCGTTGATTGCTGCCAGTTCGAAGTCTGTACTCACAGTTTTTTTGGATTTAGTGCAAGTCCCATATCTGCGGCCAAGTTCAGCACTTCTTCGAAAAGTGCCTCGTACGCCATCTTGAGCATGGCTTGCGTGGGTCACTGTCTTCGAGATGATCTGTGAGTACTTTTTACAGGAAGGTCGGTAATGACTCTAGCGTTGCATTCGCCTCGCTTCTCGCACCTCCAATACTTTCTAGAACCTACTTTCTTGTCAATCACATAAACATAACCGTCTTTGTAGCTAAGTTTTGCTTTTCTCTTCTGAGAGCGCGCCACAACCGCGTCTTCGTCCATTTCCTTCCGAATCAATGAAATGATTACTGCCGCACATTGCTGCTGCTCTTGTACTCTGAACACTGGGCAGCGCTGTTTTTTTTCCTTCTGCTGACCAATAAGAGTTGTCCTGTCCGACTGATATGCCTAGCTTTACGACAGATAAAAAATACTAAATTTTACATCTGTTTAATCTACTGATACTGGTGCCATTGCAGAACGAGTTAAACAGGCTCGTGTAAGCGGAAAGTGATCTGGCGGAAAACGAAAGAGTGGTAGTCACAAAGCGCGTTATTTTTTTTGCAGCGTGAGCTAAACTGGCCAAGGTTGAGCAGTTTCGCGTAGTTCCTGGAGAGCCGTGCTGCACATGCGCGAGGAGCAGTAACGTCACACGGCACACAGCTGCCGCAAAAAAGTCAAATTTGCAGGTTTTACGTGCCAAACTAACAACGGGTATCTGGCACGCCCCAGCGGAGGACTGAGGATTAATTTGGACCACCTGGGGATCTTTTGACGTGCAACCGAAAGCTCGGTTACACGGCGCCTCCTCCGCAATAAGCTTCCGTCAGATTGCGGGCACCTCGGCCGGGATTCGAACCCGCCAGATAGGGATCCGTGGGCCAGCGCTCTCGCCTCAAAGCCACCGAGGCGGCTGCACAGCTGGCGCACCGGAGCCGCCGCCGCCGCGCGCTCCGCCACCGCCGCGCGCGCCTCGGCGGTCTGCGGATTCCAGAGTAGTGACGTCGTAGCCGCGGCAGACGCACTGGTGCCGCCGCGTGGCCAGCTGTGCGTCTCCGTTGCGCAGTAGCCAATTCTCACGCTGCGCCGTGTGGGGTCCCGTAAGCACACATCTGGTCGACAACCGGACGCCGGCGCCTGGGGACTCCTTTTCGAATGTCGCCGTGGCGAAGACGGTGCCCTTGAAGCTTGGTGCCCGAGTGCCTCCTCCCTCGGGACCCATCTTGAAGACGTTGGCGGTGCCAGCAGTTGACATCCTAGGACCACTTTCCCGGACAGCGTCGGCGCCCAAGGCCTTGCACGTACTGCGGCAGAGCCGGACGGGGAGCTCCAGCGAAGGACCGCCCACGGTGGGGGACAGGAGGCTCCCGCCTGTCTGTTGCGCGGTGATGGGGTGAAGAACGAGGAAAGCTGGGACGACGGGAGATTCGGGGGGACGCTTGCGCGCAGAACAGGCCACGACGGACGTTCAAGTGGGTGGCGACCTTGACGTTGGCTCGGGCGACGGCCCGGTGACATGGTCCGGATTTAGACCCCGGATTCGACCCTCGACGGCAACGTTCCCAGGATGCGGTGTGGACTAGCACCGCAGGGACGATCGGCATGCAGCAGACACTGGCGGCGCAAACCCTTCCAGGCTTCCTCGATCACCTCTCCTAATCCCGAACCCCCCCACCAGCAGAATCTGAGTGGAATAAACCCGTTCTGTTGAGAGCTATGCGTTTGCTGTGTCACGTTCAACCAGAGACAGGGGCCCGGGGAATCGGACGAGAACCCTAAAACCAGAGCCGCTTGACAGCGCCTCTCATTTTTTGCGCATGCGCAGAGGTATCAGGGGGGTATACATATAGCGGGGTGTTTGCCAGTGTGGTATAGCCATGGAGAAGGAGAGAGAAATTGCTGCACAGCGGCGCAGAAGAGCTGAGAAGCTTAACTCATCGGATCCCGAAGTAGTCACATAATGCGTATACCGTGTGTGTGTCATTGAAGCAGCAGTAAGCATGATAATCAAGCTAATCCTAGACAACCAGGGAAGCTAAGAATAACCAGCTGAACCTAAGCTCACGCTGCGTATATCCTTGGCATAGCCGAGCTAAGCCACTGCAATTTTTTCAAGGGGTTTTCGGCGTTATACACCTTTTCGGCATTTTGATTTTTCGGCATTTCAATTTTTCGGCTTACTGACGTGCGGCCTTTTCATAATTCGGCCTCTAGATTTTCGGCATTTTTCTATGGGCCCCCTCGGTCTGGCCGACCGCGCTCGCTCTGCTAAAATATAAGCGTGTGTCGCTCCAGCGCTGTTAGCGTGCAGGCGATGCAAGACACGGCTTAGTCGCCACAAATCCTTTGCCTTTGGACGTCTGCGAAGCTGTTCGAGATTACGGCGTACTCTACGCAGTGCTTTTCAGCAGCCGCTCGCGCAGCATCGCAACATTCCGTATGCGAGCGCCGGCGGTTCATCGTCGCGGGGGTTCATGTTCGCGGGGGTTCATAAAGTGCTCGCATTGAAGGTGCGGCGATGAGCCACCGGGGCTCGCAGTCTGCCAACAAGCGCAAGGAAGGTAGCGATTCTGCGGCGGCGGTTGTTGACAAGTGCTGCGTCGGGTACGCCGAGCACTGCAACGGCTTCGCAAACATTCGAAGAGCAAACGATCCGCGGCGACAAAGCACCCTCTTGCGTCTTCAGCAAGCGAAGAGTGCTCGAGAGTCCCACGCTGACATTTCAGCAGAGCGAGCGTGATCGGCCAGATCGAGGAGCTGTCGGCTCTCGCGTCGCGATTGCTGCGTCGTTGTTCTTCCTACACTGATGACATGTGTACTGACAATCGATATAACTTTCTCGAGATTTTATGCGGGTGAGATATATATTATATACGCGTCTATGTTGCGATAGAGTGTCGTGACAAGAGTAGGACTTCCCTCGGCAGGGGCGTCAGTTGCGGCTTATTGTCCGTCGATGCCCGCGTCAAGAATGGCGACATATAAACAAAACACATTTGAACATCCGAAACAAATATCTAATTACATAATCGTTATGCGCGCGCCACCCTGAGGACGTCCGTTTACCTTTCTACTCTGCGAATTCCAGAAATCGGCATGCGCTGTTGCAGATTTTTTTTTTTTTTCATCTGTTCTATTAAACTGGTTCGAGCTTCTTGGAGCAAACAGCCCCGCTATGGCTGCGTTTACATGGATGCGACCGCTGCGCATCGAATCGAGATTTGACTATTTTGATTGGTACCAGATAGGTAGAAGAGGAAGAAGTAGGAAGACAGGCTGCGTGCGATTGGTCCCTGCTCGATTCGATGCGCTACGATCGCATTCATGTAAACGTAGCCTATGATTCATAGAGGTGCGCCGAGATTGTTAAATGACGACAGCGCTTTAAATTGAACTTACGAATGAAAATAAAATATTGCTCAGAAATAAGCGGCACCCGAAATTTCGTATTTCATTGGGCGCGTTAAGTCCGTGCTCCGGAGCGCGAGAGTTTGGCGCTCTTTTTAATAAACAGACAGGAGTGTCGCCGTAGGCTGACACTCGAGCGCGCTCTTCGTGCACCGAGAATTTGTCGGAGCGGGAGTGACTTCTTGGCGCTCCGTGACGTCAAGTAAACAAACAAGATGGCTGCGCTGTTAGTTGAGACCATCGAGGCGGAAGGCATTGCCGGACCGCTGCCCCTTTTCAGTTGATTAGAGCTTATTCCTGGAGGTAAGAGCGATTTTATTTGAAAGCAGGCAGCAATTACAGTTCCGAAAAAGGTGTGTTCGCGCATCTGGCCTGAAAACGAATTCATATATCAAACGGTATCGTGCCGATAGCGCAGCGACAACATTTTTGTTAAGATGAGGAGACAGTCCGACCGCTGCCCCTTTTATAATGTTTAGCCCAGCGAATAAAGGTACTTCAAATGTGTTATAAACCAAGACTCCGGAGCCGACGAGACAATATGGAGACGTGTAGCGGTTTCACGGACATGGCGATAGAACATGGCGTCAGGAGATGGCATTCGTCATGTATGCCATCTCCTGATGAAGCCGAGCCTCTCGGCGAAACTGTCGTAATACATACAATAAACTCCTAGCATAGCAACTCCGCGAGTACGGATCTCTTACTTATTACATTTTCCCGGTCCTTGTTCTCAAACTACTCTGCTTCACCTATATATATATATATATATATATATGTTGTTACGAAGATGTGCGGCCGGCAGCAAATGACAATGACACGTCCACTCAATGAGATAGAAAGGATATTGTGCAAGCTGGGCCGTGCACGCGGAGCTTGGCGAGTGATGGTCAGGCACGCCACTGCCCCAGCGTTGTTGCCTTCTTCGTCACAATATATATATATATATATATATATATATATATATATATATATATATATATAATATATATATATATATATATTTATTTGCAGACATCATGCGAAAAAATTAGTCGTGGTTAATTCAGCATTTTATATCATAATGTCGGTTATACCAAGAAAACAAAGAATCTTCGAACTTCCCGTCTTGAGGTCACTTTTAAGCTGAACTGTTTTTTTGTTTTTTTTTCTTTTGTGTAGCTCCAAAAACTAGCCTTCCTGCACCTGTCTTGTTGACTCGGTATTGAGACCAGAGTAGACGCTATTTGTGTCTTAGTGAAGTCGTGTCTCCGGTTAGGGTCTCGTGACTACAGTCCCCGAGCTGGTAATAAGGCAGAGCACGGCACCTTTCTCAAGGCCAAGGCCACGCCTATAGCATACACTGCACTATGAATTTTTGGACGAGCTTACAAGAGGATACAAGACACAAATCGTGACAGTGTCTAGGTGGCGCTTGGGCGCAGCCATAATCAACAACCTTGTGTGCGAGCGTAGGCAAAGCTAGAAGTGCGAGCACGAAAGCTCCGTGCGTTCAGGCTTTGCTCGAGCGCGCGAGCTGGGGAGAAACGCAAAAAGCGCTGGTCTCGCGCTTCTAGCTTTGGCTTCGCTCGCAGATAAGGTGAAACGAAGTATAGAATGTCAGAAGCGCGAGCCTAG
Organism: Ixodes persulcatus; assembly: GCA_013358835.2. Classification (NCBI taxonomy): domain Eukaryota; kingdom Metazoa; phylum Arthropoda; class Arachnida; order Ixodida; family Ixodidae; genus Ixodes; species Ixodes persulcatus. The sequence goes on from JABSTQ010006675.1 coordinate 12,955, forward strand.
CGCGTTTTGCTTGCCGGCCCCTCACGCGCTCTCTGCAGAAGCAGGAACGAAGCAGGAACGATTTGGCCCGCGTTTTGTGGAACACTGCGTCTGCATCACACTGGACTGCTGGTCGTCTACATACACCTCGGTTCCTGTACTCGGCAAACATTACACTGGCGACGAGGATGTTTACGCACTAAAGTTGCTGCCGCCGACACGTACGACTGTTCCAGAATGCCATCGGTCGGCAAGCTCGAACCAAATTCCGTGGAAGCTAATACTGGCAACTCCCGCGGAGAACGGGCGAAAAGTGATTGCAGCGCCCCTGGCGAGCTTGGAGTCTTCGCTAGCAGACGAATTCTCCAAAATGCATTGGTTTTGCCTATTTCCGTGCGAGGTGACCAACGAAAAAAAATTGTCACGGACATTTGCTGCTTTGAAAGTTAAAAAATGGGTGCCACCTCATGAGTGACGGACATTTTCTTCGCGTGGGAAAGATGTTACAGCTTGTAGGGAGCAATTTTGGAGTTCTCCCGAAGAAAACATTCTGTCTTAACTTATGTAAGCCATTGAAAACACGAATGTATGCCTTCGCGCTATTTCGTGAAAAAGGGCAATGTACACAAATTTCAGAACATAGCTTCGTTTCAACTTTATTCTTCTTATCAGTCAATTCGTTTTGTTGTTGCAATTCCCATTTCTCGTGAATATCTTGCTTATAACCGTTTCCTCGTAAAGGCGAGCTGGCTAATCCCGTTAAGATCGTCTCCGGATGAAGAAGCGAATGTTAATTTCAAACCACGTACGTTACGGCGATGTCAGTGTGCTCAGAAAGAAGTCGGTGTGCAAATGCAAATTTGACGCTATTATACCGGGTGAAACAAGGAGACGGCAGGCTCTTTAAATCGACCGGAAAATTCGGTTTCTTAACCTATCGCGCTACGACTTTGTGCAGCGTTGCCCACAGATGGTGCATTTTTTTTGTAAAATTTGCAAAGAACGAACTTACCTGAGGAAAAAGTAAAGAAAGAAAAAGGCTTAGCTCCTATGGAAACGCAGCGACGCCACCGGTCTTCAAACAACACGGCGCCGTTTCGCACGGAAGACAAGAGATGGCGCAAGCGGTCGCGACGCCAACTGCCGCCAACGAACGAGCAGACGCCGAGAGCCGGCGTATTTAGCAGACAAGGAACTGCAGCTGCTTGTTGTTACCGCGCCTGTTTTTGTTTCTGCGACTGTCGCCGCCTGCGGAACGCGCGCCGCTTTTGAGTCGAAAAGATTGTCTGCTAAAGACGCTGGCTCTCGGCGCCGAACACTCGTTCGTTGGCGGCGTTCGTTGCGCCATCTCTTGTGTCCCGTGCGAAACGACGCCGTGCTCTTTGAAGACCGGTGGCGTAGCTGCGTTTCCATAGGAGCTAAGCCTTTTTCTTTCTTTACTTTTTTCTCAGGTAAGTTCGCTCTTTGCAAATTTTACAAAAAAAAAATGCACCATCTGTGGGCAACGCTGCACAAAGTCGTAGCGCGATAGGTTAAGAAACCGAATTTTCCGGTCGATTTAAAGAGCCTGCCGTCTCCTTGTTTCACCCGGTAGATAAATAAAAGCGGAGTTACGAAAAAAGCAGACTTCTCGCGCTTGCAAAGAAAGAAGGGGAGAGCGTCGTAGCCACGCGAAAAAAGGTGATGTCAGTCACGTTATTTACAGTGCACAAATTCCGATTGTTAGCGCGGGGACGACTAACATCTGCTTCGCTGCTTCTTTACTTCTACGATAAAGGCCGACACCCGTTGAACCGTCTCCACTCTTTCCATTTTAGAGTCTTCTTTCCTTTATATTTTTGAGGCGACTCCACTCTGCCGCGTTCTTTCTTCCTCCTGCCTTTATGTTGTCTTTTTTTTTTGCTCTTTTTTTTCCCCCGACGTGCAAACTATCGCGTATCCTTGCTTTGTTTGGCTTAGTTTTTACTCTCTTTCGTTCTCTTTGGCGCGTACTACCCCCGGTTCGTCTGCTACGCTAGGCCCGCACATTTTGAGGGCCCTCTGCAACTTTGTTGTTATTGTTTTTTTTTTTTTTCACTGTCGTCTGCGATAGCCTCCTGTCTTCGCCTTTGATTGAGTTTCTAATTCGAAATCGTCGTACGTGCTTTTTGATATTTATTAAATATATTAGGAAGTGTAAGCTCGTTATGCATTTTTATTCGAATTTTATTTGTGTACACCGGCCGGCACGTCTGCCACGGGTCATCGTTTGTTGATCAACCGGCCGCATTCGAGCATACACCAGCGCATACTTAGAGATGCCAGGCATGCCATGTGCTGCCTACCATTGCAAAAACAAATTTTTGCGATGTGGTGGAAAATCTTTCTTCCGCTTCTCGAAGGCCGAACAAACCTGGGTAGTTATACTTCAAATTAAACTGCGAGAGCTATTCAAGTCTGGCTTCAAAATCGACACTGACGCGTCAACAGACGATTATGACAACTCCACGGAGATCGCTGAGACCTTCACGGACGACAGGCCAGATGCACTACTGAAAACCCAGTCCTATGTAGCCGCGTGGGCAGCCAGTCATATGTCATCATGCTTGCTATCAAAAACATAGAACACGCACATGGCGGCAGGCTGGCAGACGCACACGCGTAAGGGTTTTTACCTATCTGCCTTGCCTGGCACGCCGTCGTGTGCGCACCAATTTAAGTGCAAATAAATCACTCACTCACTCACTCACCTCGAAAGACGTTTTGTTGAAGAACAAGGAATACTCACATGCGAAAATGACACCCCCTTACGACTTAGCTCGTCACCTAGCCGGTCAGATTGCCGTGCCTTCGTGAACTATATACTGATATATTTCACCAATCGACACTCAAAATTGTTGATCGACACTCTGATCGACTGATCGGCTGATCGACACTCGACACGCTGATCGCCACTCAAAACAAAGGCACGGTGTGCAAAGATTGCCTGGACACGTACGTCAACAAGGCACACTTGAATGTACTTCTGAACTGCTTCGCCAAGCGAGCAAACACACAACCTGCCAAAATCACTTGAAAAAGAAATGCGAAAGCAAAAAAAGGTCACACACTTCTAGCACGAAACAGCAGCGTGCGACTCTTATTTACCGGGCAGTGCGAGCTGGACTACGTTCTTCTTTCCTCTGTTTTGTTCTTAGTTCCTACCAACTCCGCGAAAAGAACTAACAAACAAGTAACCAGCAGCTGAAAAAGAAAATAAAGAAGTGACGCTCTTGTTTTTGTTTTTAATAGTTTCGTCGTATTTATTCCGCTTTGTTTGTTGTGGACTCAACACCGATGGATTTTCAATGCTCCTACCGACGCTGTGTGCGATCGTCGTCGTTGAAGGTATTCGCTGTTTGATTTGTATCTTTGTATCGTCTGCTTACTTTTTTGTTTCATTCGCCGTTGTTCGCGACTGTTCGCCCATTTCTTTTTATTTTCGTCTGGGATCGGGGCCCCAACTTTTCTGCAAAGTTCGTGTTTGCACCTTTATTATTCTCGTTACGTTTTGTTTCTGTTATGCTGCAGAGGCTGGTGCGCTTGCTCTGGTAATTTTAACATGTTGTTTGCGCACGTTTTAATAACCACCTATTCAGGTAAGAAATTGTGACAACGCACTTTGTAACGGATAAACAGTAACCTCTTACGACGTAGTTCGAGTAGTTAAACGCATTTTTTCCGCCTCTCAGATGCGCTTCAAAAGGGTGTGATCCCCCTGAGTGACGTTTGAGACCTCTAAATAAACTGCTCTATTTTTGTTTCTGCGCGCGTTATTATTTCATTGTCGTTTCAGTTGCGATCAGTGGGTTCCGCTTTGCAAGCGGACTGATCGTAATGAATTGTTTCTGCTGTTGGGGTGAGAAACGGGGGTCGCAAAGCTCGAGGACGTCGCGGAGCCTATACTTTTCTATTGCGTTGTCTGCTTCCGTAGACTCTGAGTCCGCTAGAGGCACCACTGTCACGTTCGCCGCCGCTCCCATAGGTTTTCGGTGGAGTTTCCAGTATTGGCGAAGCTATATTGTATTTGCTCGAACCTTTCGACGCGAATTCTAGCTAGGAGGAGTGCCGGGAACAAGTCGAGCAATATTTCATCGCCAACGATGTCAACGTGGAAAAACAGCGAGCCGTGTTCCTCACCTGTTGAGGCCATTCCACGTATTCAGTGCTGCACAGTTTACTGGCTCCAGTGAAGCCGTCAGAAGCTACCCTGGTGACCATCTTCGATGTGCTTGGCAGGCACTCTTGCCGAGGCCGTCAGAATTCGTGGCGAGTTTCAAGTTTCATTCACGGATACGTCATGCCGGGGAGGCTGCAGCAGATATTTTCTCCGGCCTAAACAAACTTCCTGACGACTGCGGCTTCGGCGTGTCCCGTGACCGGTTGTTGCGAGACCGTATAGTCGGGGGGATCAACGATGAGGCGATACAGCGGCGGCTTTTGGAACTTCCGGACCTGACCCTCGACCTCGCGAAGAGACTGCCATCGCGATGAAAGCAGCGACGAAGGATTCGCAGCTGCTATCGACACCGAGACTGCCGAGCGTTGCGGCTGAAAACGCAGTATCTCATGATGCTTCTGCCACCTTCACTGCTGCTGCTGCATCGAAATGGAAACAAAGGAGTGGCGCCATTTCCTGTTTTCGCTGCGGGGGCGAGCACTTCGCCACCCAGTGTCGTCACGAAAGTAGCATCTGTCACAAATGTCGGGGCAAGGGCCATCTTTCACGAGTTTGCAAGGAACTTCGTTCCTTGCAAACTCGTGCTTCGTTGACCGAGCGCCGCCAACCAGGCCACAACGATCGGTCCACGCCGTGGGAGAAAGCGTGAATTGTGTCTCGCCGCCAGAGGTCTACGAGATGTGGCAACTGGGGGCCCCTGCAGTCGATGGCGAGCCGTTCCGGGTGGAAGTTTCGGTGAACGGGATTCCGTTACTGATGAAACTCGACACGGGGGCCAGCGTGCCCGTCGTGTCGGAAGAAACACTGCACCAACGATTCCCGCCGTTGCGGCTCGACCTGTCGAGCGTCATGCTGAAGAGCTACTCGGGTGAACTATCTCCTGTGCGCGGAAGCCTCGCAGCAACCGTACAGCTTGTAGACCGCCGGTGCCCGGAGATTCTGTACGTCGTGCCGGGTGCCTGTCCGTCCCTTCTGGGGCGGGGCTGGATGAAGGGTCTCGGCATTGAGTTGCGTGGGGCAAAAGAAATAGACGTGGTGACGTCTGATCAAGATGTCATCGCTAAGTACTCGAGTGTTTTCAATGATGACCTAGGAACTTTCAAGGGCGTGGCTGCAAGGATAACTATAAAAGACGACGCCAGGCCATGGTTTTTCAAGCCTCGGCCAGCTCCGTTCGCGATGCTCGACAAGGTTAACGAGGAGCTGCAGCATATGGAACGGGAGGGAGTCCTCAGTGCCGTTAGGACGTCGGAATGGGCCGCGCCTATCGTTCCGGTCCTGAAGCGGAGTGGACAGATTCGCATCTGTGGGGATTTTGAGGTGACGGTAAATCCTGTGACTATGCCTGAGAAGTACCCGATTCATCGGGTAGAAGACCTGTTTGCCAAGCTGAGGGGGGAGGAAGAAGTTCAGCAAGCTGGACTTGAAGGATGCCTACCTACAAGTTGCGCCGGATGAAGAATCCTCAAAATTGGTGACCATCAATACTCCTCGTGGTCTTTACCAATACACGCGCCTGGCATTCGATGTGACATCGGCACCATGGATTTTCCAGCGTGAAATGGTTAACCTGTTGCAGGACCTCAAGCACGTCGTCGTGTATTTCGACGACATCCTTGTGACTGGCGAGAATGACCAAGATCACCTGCAGAACCTATAACAGGTACTAAATCGTCTGCAGGAAGCTGGCTGAAGCTGAAGCTAGACTAGTGCGCTTTCTTGATTCCCAAGGTTAAATATTTGGGTCATGTCGTCACCTCGGCGGGTTTCCAACCAAACCCGGAGAAACCTGAGGCTGTCCTGAAACACCGAGACCTACGGATGTAAAGGTATTGCAAAGCCATCTGGAACTAGTTAATTTTTACCGGCGGTTTCTGCCAAACTTGTCCAGTGTGCTGCACCCATTGAGCGTCTCCTGGCGGCAAAGACGCCAAAGACGCGGCCGATTGCGTTTCCTTCTTGAATTCTCTCACCTGCTGAGCGCACCTACAGCCAGCTCGATAAGGAAGCCCTGGCCCTCATCTTTGGCGTGACCAAATTTCGGCAATACCTCTGGGGACGTGACTTGGAAGCTGTTATATATCACTAGCCTTTGCTGGGACTGCTTGCTGCGGGCAAGCCTCTGGCCGAGACCTGTTCACCATGTGCCCTGCGTTTGGCGTGGATGCTGTCTGCATACCGCTACAAGCTGCTATACAGGCCTGGTACAAGCGTAGCGAACGCAGACGCCCTCAGCCGTTTGCCGCTGCCTGTCCCTGCACAGTCCATCGAGCGGCCAGCCGAGGTGCTCATGCTTGAGAACGCCTATCCCAAGGTGTTACTTGCGTCTGTTGTGGCCGAGGCTACATCAAAGGACAGGACCTTGGCGAGACTTCGAGATGCGTTGTCGTCTGGAGATGAGCTGCACGACCTAGAGTTGAGACCGTACACAGGCCGAGCAACTCAGCTGGGTGTACAAGAAAGTTGCATACTCTTGGGGTCGAGGGTAATCACTCCCGGAGCCTTGCAACCAGATGTGCTGCGACTCCTGCATGAAGGCCACCCAGGAATCGTTAAAATGAAGGCCGTTGCACGTAGCCATGTCTGGTGAACATCATTGGACGATGATATTACTGCGACAGTAAGAGGATGCCGAGTATGCCAAGAGAACCAACGTGTTGCGCGGCCAGTACCAATGATGCCATGGCCGTTTCCAGAGAAGCCTTGGTCTCGGCTGCATATCGACTTCGCAGGACCACTTAACAACCGGTACTTGCTTATAGTGGTCGATGCATACTCGAAGTGGATCGAGGTCGTTCCACTGTCTACGCCGTCAGCAGAAGCCACAATTTCTTGCTTACGACTCATGTTCGCAAGTAACGGGCTGCCGGACCTTATCGTATCCGACAGCAGGCCAGAATTTGTCAGCGGCACTTTAAGGAACTTCCTACAAACGAATGGCATAAGGCACGTTCTAACGCCGCGCTATCACCCAGCATTGAATGGTGCTGCGGAGCGTGCAGTCCAGACAATTAAGTCCAAGTTGAAGAAAGCCGCTAGCGGTAACTTCACCTGTCAGCTGGCCGGCATCGTGTTGAACTACAGGACTACACCTCACGGGACCACAGGATCTACACCAGCAGAACTGCTTATGGGACGCAGGTTGAAGACAGCGCTGACGTTGCTGCATCCAGACATGAGGTCATCGGTGTCTGAAAGGCAGCTTAGGAAAAGATTGCGCATGGCAACAGCGCTCGGCTGGTACCGCCTGCCCAGATAAGAGATGCAATGGTCCGCCATGGGTCCCGGCAACGGTGATCGAGACGCCGAGCGACCAGATCATAGACGTGACACTACCAGTGGCCGGTGTTGGAGGCGTCACCAAGAACACCTGCGTCCGGATCTCGCTCAAGTCACTGGAACCCCACATCACCAGGAATGTGAATATCCTGATCTTGCTCTAACCGCTTCATCAACAGAAGCAGCACATCAGGCCACATCCCCTTTCGAGGCTGCACCGCTTCAAGGGTCTCCTGTGGTGGACTCAAAGCCTGCCTTGGCCGCTCCTGCCCAAGCTACATCTCAAGGCATGGCTACCCCTTGCACCCCACTACCAAGCAGGAGCACAAGACTAAAAAAACCCGTGGTGTATTATTCACCATGAAAATAGGCAGAACATCAGCTGGTGTGTGCGGAGGGGGGAGGAGTTTGACAGTGTCTAGGCGGCGCTTGGGCGCAGCCATAATCAACATCATCAATATCGGAGTCGCACGAACTCGACGGCCGATAATGCTAGAATGTTAGGAGCGCGAGCCCAGCGCGTTTTGCGTGCCTGTCCCTCACGCGCTCTCTGCAGAAGCAGGAAAGAAGCAGGAACGATTTGGCCCGCGTTTCGTGGAACACTGCTTCCGCATCACACTGGACTGTTGGTCGTCTACATACACCTCGGTTCCTGTACTCGGCAAACATACTCTCTCTGGTGTTCATTGCAGGGATGCTTCTTGAATATTTCTCTTTTTCAGCGCACCCCCGTTCTGCCCTTGACGCAGTTCTGCTATTCCACCCCTTCTCTCGTTCTATTCTCCCTAAGCTGAAGGCATTGTAGAAGGTGCGGGCTCGCCAGACCAATCAACAATCTGCTTTTGATCACTTGACCCCGCTGTGTGCGCGTTTGGGTAACGGCAGGAGAGTGATCTCGTGGTAAACGTTTTACAGACAACGCAGCAGCGCCCCGGTTTAAATTCTAGAATGCCGGCTTGCGGACCTAGTTTTCAAGTGTGGTGTTTGCTGCGGCCTGTGGGTCTGCTGTGGATTTCGGTATTAAAAGGTATATTGTCCGCGACAACGTATTCGAAGTGTACCAAAGCTACCAGTGTTCGAAATGTCCTATACGGATTTCGGCTACAAGTGTTTTCTTCAAAAAAGCCCAAGAAATTCGTCTGATGCTTCGAGTGCTCGGTTTGACAAATGACAACATGTTCGACATCAAGTTGAATATTCACGAAGCCCTTTTGTCTCGTGTTTGTGTGCTTGTCTAGCAGTGTCCCTGTGGACATATATCTCTTATTGCATTTTTGAAGTTCGCTTTTTTGATCGTAAGTGCACTGCAAACTACTTGGCGACGATTGAGCGTCTTCTGCGGGTGCTCTTCCGGATTACCTTTAGAATTGGGCAGCGCTCATGCCCCGGCTGCTGAAATTATACGACAACTGCCGGTGGAATACTGCCTTTCCTCTTCTACCGCCGTTTCGTGTAAACACGTTTCATAGACACCTATTCGTGGATTCATGTTTCATGAACACCTTTTCGTGAATACACGTTTCATGGACACACGTTTCGTCTAGACTAACGTTTCATAAACACACGTTTCGTCGAGACTAAAGATTCATCGACACTCCTTACGCAAATTTCAAGCTGTAAGAACATTTCGTCGCGCGTATATCACTCGGGCGCGTGTTCACCGACATGGCTCAACCGTTCACGCCACTGCTTGGCGACAGTCTACGGCGTCGCATTGCAAAAATCTTACCCACCTGTCTTCCCCATTAACGCCGCCTCGTGGCGGAAGTCTGGGGCGGCTCATTACAAAAAAAAAGCTAATCTGAGCTGTCGATGAAACATAGCGTGTCAATTGTATCGATGTTTATTATTGCGACATCCTTATCAGTTCGATGCTATGTCCCACAGTGTCCAGCGTGTGTCCATTCAGTCCAAAAGCTCCGAACGATGTCCCGGGCGCTCGCATTGGTAGCGCGAGCACCTCATCGCTTCGTGGCGTGGCTATCTTGTATAGCGCAATACAATACACCCCCCCTTTTTAGAGCGCAGCTCTTAGGCGCCCGTTTCCGGCTTGAGCGGCGTCGCCGTCGGCGTCGGCGTCGGCGTCGCCGTCGGCGTCGGCGTCGCCGTCGGCGTAACAGCGCGGTGCATTATGGGAAATGTCCCATAATGCACCGCGCGGTCACGTGACCCCGGTCACGTGACCGAGGTCACGTGACAGGGATCCGAGATCACGTGACCCCGGGGGGTCACGTGACCCCCTTTAAGGTCACGCGACCCCCTCCCCCCGTGGTCACGTGACCCCCCCGGAGGAGATGGAAGAATGACGGGAGCAGGAGGAAGAGGAGGAGGAGGAGGAGGGGTATACCTTCCCCTGAGTACCCTCCCTCCTCCTCCTCAAGAGCTGCGCTCCGATTCGGCGTTACAGGGAGTTGTAAACGGCTTTCACTTTTTTTGCAATCATATTAGTTAAAAAAAAACAAAAACAAAAAAAGAAAACACATTAAGGCACTTGATTAAAGTTACAGTGATAGTGTAGTCGCGTAGAAGGCCTTGTTTGCCGCTGGGATCTTCGTGGAGGAGGGTGCGAACGCCTGCTTAAAGGCCCTAAAGCATCCTGATGGCCCGGTGATGCCACCGACGGTAAGTCTGTATGAGTTTCCTCGTCCGAGGTGTCATCTTGCGGTGTGTTCCGTCTGAAAGGCTCGCTTGTCGGTAGCAGATGTTGCCTGTTCCTCCGAATAACCCTGCGGTCCTCGGTTAAAACTTGGTACGACCTCGGGCGTGTCTTGGCGACGAGTTTTGCCTTCTTTGACTACCACCTCTTTTTGACTCTGACGACCTGGCCCTCTTCCAATGGCGGACCTCTGGAATGCTCGGTCGGGACGTGCTTCTGCACCTTCCAACCTGGCTGGTCCCCGAAGTCCAGAAGACGTGACCTCAGCCTTCGTCCTTGCAGCAGCTCCCCTAGCGAACGTTCGTCTTCTAGTGGGGTTGATCTATAGCTCAGCAAACCGAGCCAAAAATCTTTTCGGGTTTCTTTTGTCTTCTTGAGGATCCGCTTCACCACCTGCACGCTTTTCTCTGCCAAACCGTTTGACCGAGGAAACTCCGGGCTTGACGTTATGTGTCTGAAGTCATACTTGCGAGCAAATAAGGCGAAATCTCGACTTGAGAACTGGGGTCTATCGTCACTGCATACTTGGACTGGGATGTCGTATATCGTAAAAATATGGCCGCCGTCTTATTATTATTATTATTTATTTATTTCAAGATACTGTTAACCCCTCTTGGGGTCATTACAGGAGAGGGTAAAAAAAAGTACGGTAATAAACAGCAGCAGCAAAACGAGAACACCGCATACATTACAGGAGAGTGCAAAAATGTACAGAAATAAACAGCAGCAGGAAACGAAAAACACCGCATCAACAAGTATACTTTGCAATCATATTACAAAGACAACATTATTAAACTAGCAAACGACATGCACCACTCAATAGTAACGATGAACAAACTAGTTCTGCAAGCGCTTCAAATTATTTAAACACTCTGTAGGGGAACTTGAGTTCACAATTTCCTGCGGTAGAAGGTTCCATTCATCTATTGGTTTAGGAAAGAAAGAACAGTGAAATACATTAACTCTACTTTGAAAAGGCTGGATCATTTTAGAATGGCTATTTCTTAGAATGCGAGTTATACGGGGTTTTAAATACAGGGTGTAGTCAATGTTGAAAAGACCATGATACATCATAAAAATATACTTTAGTCTAGCATTAATGCGCCGCTCAGAAAGAGGTATAAGGTCAAGCTGCTTTAACATGCCAGTGACAGAGTCGGTTCGTTTATATCTGGAGAGTATATACTGTTCGAGGCGGGGTTTAAGCGAACGTAACGAACGGTTTAATTACATGGTAGTGATACAGTCGCCAAATCCAAGAGAACAACTCAGCAGCCTCACGCCCCGCCTTATATAGGGGTCCGTTTTCTCCCTCACTCTCCGCCAGGGCAGCAGGTGCGACCGCCAAGTGCGTAGCAGAAAAGCCCGCCGCGTCGTAGCCAGAAATGCGTCATAGCCATGGTTCTCCGCAGTTAGGCCAGGCCTCTCTCCCCTTCCGGAGCGCACGAACCCACACGCACACACACACACGTCCCGTTGACGTCACGGACGCGTTGAGACTCGTTTCGGGCAGACCACGACAGCTGGGCGACGGTCTTGAACACGTCGGAACTCGTTTCGGGCAGACTTCGACAGGTGGGCGACAGTCCAGAACACGTCGGGACTCGTTTCGGGACTCGTTTCCGCAGCGTTGAAACTCAAAAAAGGTTGCCGAAGGTTCCATTCTTAACAGCCCCTCCGGGGCCAGGGAAACCTCGAATGGCCGGTGGTACAATCGATGGCCTGAAGAGGTGGGCTTGGAGTAGGCCTTGAGAAGACGCTGCAAGCACCAAACAAACTCCGAAACCTCTCACAACAGAGGCATCAGCGGAAACGACCCCCACAACACCACGCCACACCGCAGTCAAACGCTCGGAATTCGCCAAAGAACCGCCAGACTGGATTACGGATTACCAAAATTTGGTACAATTCCGGGTATCGAGACCCCCTGTCGCCAAAAAAACTCATTTTTCCAACGAGGTCACTAAGAACAAAATACAAAAGACAAAAACTCTTCGCAATTTGTGAGGTCCTTTTGGGGTTTCAACGAAGTGCCCCCACTTAGATCCTCATTCCCGTGGATGACGAAGACCTCTGAGATCATCCCTACTATTTTTCGTGATGTCAGAAAAATCTGCTCAACCCATCGGTATTGCCGTTAAATTTGCCTTTTCTTTTTCTTACGCTGAAGTCATAGTGATCGATTTTCACGTGATTTTTAGACGTGAAAATGCGGTCCTTATAGCGCCGATAAAACAATCCGCCTCTTTCGTTCCCCGTCACATTGGTCCTAGCAATCTCCTGAGCTGTACAGCGAAACCCTGACACACTAGGGTCGCTCTTCTGCTCGACTGTCAAAGACACTCTGTCTACTCGTAGCAGAGGACCAAAGTTACGCGACGCCGGAGCTACGAGAGATCTTTCACTGATCCCCTCTTCCTCCGCCTTTTCCGCCGACGCGTTGGGACGGCGGACGCTTTCTAGTGCTACGAGGTCAGGCTGTTCTACAACCTGGTTCCTCTCATCCCGGTTTTCTGCCTCCAACTCTGGGAGTGCTTGCTCCCCGTCAGCTGCCTCTGGCTCTGGATCCCTCGTCAACAAAGGGGCGACCTGACGCGATTTGGACCTCGTACATGACTGAACTAGCCCTTCTCCCAGTTGTTGACCCCTTTCGCGCAGCAGGAAATCTGACCTGTTAGAAAACAAATAAGGATACTCCAACGGGACTGTTTGCGAGACAGCCGCCTCTGTCACTAGCTCTCCGAACGGGCCAGTTATCCTTACTGTCGCCATAGGCAGACAGACACTGTGCTTTTCAAGCAGCTGCTTGATCCAAACTACCTTTCCAGTAAATTCGGAGGTCATTACATACGACGGATGAACAACGTCCATCGTCGCTGCACTGTCCCGAAGCACCCTGCACGGCTTTCCGTTTACCTGGAGCTCGTGAAAATAGGGACGAAGGAGCTTCAGGTCCTCGTCACTACCGTTCACGTACGAGAACACAACCCGCGGTTTCTTACATCTGGCCGCTGTGTGTCCCGGCTCCTGACAGTTGTAGCACAGGCACGGCTTCCTTGCCTCGAACTGCCCTGTTGGGCTTTTCCGCGCCTCGTCTCCGTTCGAGTGTTCTGCGCTCTTTTCTGGGACCTTTTGTCCTGCTTCGGGCTTCTCGGGCCCGTTTTCTCGCGAGCCGTTCCCCTGTCGGAAGGTCTTGCGCTGATCGCTCCGGCCGGGTTCGCTTTCCTCACCGCTCAACTTTCTACGCGTTGCGTACTCTTCGGCTAGCTCAGCGGCCCTTTCGACAGAGTCGACTCCCACCCTATCCTGCACCCAGAGCTTGACTGACTGCGGAATGCTACGAAAGAACTGTTCGAGGCACACACACTCGACTACCTTGTCTCGGCTTTCGTACACTTCCTCGCTCTTCAACCATTCTATCAGGTTGGTTTTAAGCCCGTACGCGAATTCCGAGTAGCCCTCGCTGCTCTTTTTGGATGCGTTTCTAAACCTTTGACGGAACGCCTCGGCAGAAAGGCGGTACCGCTTCAAAAGGCTGGACTTCACCTTGTCGTAGTCGTCCGCGTCTCCAGCACTAAGGCGCGCGACAACCTCTGCAGCCTCACAGGGCAACAGAGTCAAAAGCCGTTGCGGCCACGTTTCTGGGGTGAAGCTCAACTTCTCACATGTCCTCTCAAAGTTAACTAAGAATAGGCCCACGTCTTCCCCAACTTTAAACGGCTGCATGAGCTTCTTCATTTGATACGACTCGGTCTCACTTGCTCGTACCGGAGCCCCAACTCTACTGTTCTGCGAGTTTAATCGCTGTTGTTCAATTTCGAGCTCTAGCCTTTTCAGCGCTCGCTCCTGGTCTCGTTCCTCTTTCGCTGCAGTCTGTGCTCGTTCCTCTCTAGCTGCAGCCCGTTCCTCTTTCGCTGCAGCCCGTTCCTCTTTCGCTGCAGCCTGTTCCTCTTTCGCTGCAGCCTGTTCTCGCTCTCGTTCCTCTCTCGTTGCAGCCTGCTCTCGTTCTCGTTCCTCTCTTGCTGCAGCTTCGCTCTTAGCGTTCTGAAGCAGTTCCCACGCAATTTTAATTTCCTCTGCTTCCGCGCTCTCTGAAATCGCTTTACTGATCTCAGATTTCTTCATCTTTTGCTCCACCTCCACACCCAATTCTTCACATAAACAGAGTAAATCTGTTCTCAGTAACCTCATTAGATCCATGATCGCTGCTTTTTAGCTTTGGCTTTGTTCTAAAACTTGTCGCGAGGTTATACCAAAACCTAGCGCACGAGTCAAACACTAAGGATTCCCAGCAGTTCAAAATTAATTACCCATAATCTGAAGCCTGGCGAATCTCAAAGCAAAGTCCAAACGCTCACCCACAGATGTAGCACGATGTCGCATGGTCCGATCCCAACCCCTGCCAACCAGTTGTTCGAGGCGGGGTTTAAGCCGCACGTCCGGAGGCTTCCTGGCCTTTGACGACGACCATTCCCCGAAGTGAAGAACCCAGGGGTCCAGTGGAGGTGGGAGAATTGGTAACGTAACGAACGGTTTAATTACATGGTAGCGATACAGTCGTCAAATCCAAGAGAACAACTCAGCAGCCTCACGCCCCGCCTTATATAGGGGTCCGTTTTCTCCCTCACTCTCCGCCAGGGCAGCAGGTGCGACCGCCAAGAGCGTAGCAGAAAAGCCCGCCGCGTCGTAGCCAGAAATGCGTCATAGCCATGGTTCTCCGCAGTTAGGCCAGGCCTCTCTCCCCTTCCGGAGCGCACGAACCCACACGCACACACACACACGTCCCGTTGACGTCACGGACGCGTTGAGACTCGTTTCGGGCAGACCACGACAGCTGGGCGACGGTCTTGAACACGTCGGGACTCGTTTCGGGCAGACTTCGACAGGTGGGCGACAGTCCAGAACACGTCGGGACTCGTTTCGGGACTCGTTTCCGCAGCGTTGAAACTCGAAAAAGGTTGCCGAAGGTTCCATTCTTAACAATACCGAGCTGAAAGCCTTTGTACGTTCTCTAATTTCTGAATGTGATTTTTCTGATGGGGGTCCCATATTACATTTGCGTACTCTAATACTGGTCGTATGACTGTTTTGTAGACCATCAGCTTGGCACTCATAGTCGCATACCTAAAATTCCTTTTCAAGTATCCTAATGTACGCTTAGCAGAACAGCAGATGTTGTTGACGTGGCTCCCCCATTTTAAGTTACTTTCAATTGTTACACCCAAATGTTTATAGCTATTCACTTCTCTTAAAGGAGACCCGTTGCCTGTGTATACATAAGGTAAAATGATTTTCTTATTTGATATCCTTAGAAGTACAGTTTTGTCAATATTAATTACCATCCCACATTCTTGGCACCATGACCCAATTTTCTGTAGAGCGCTGTCCAGATTAGCCTGATCCTTGCCAGTTTTGATATCTGTGTAAAGAAGACAGTCATCGGCAAATAATCGTACCGTAATAGAATCATCAATGGCTTGTGCAATGTCATTAACATAAATTCAAAATAGAACCGGACCCAAAACGGAGCCCTGTGGGACTCCCGATGATACTGGTAAAACGCTAGATGTCGTGCTATTTATTTCAACAAATTGTCTTCTTTCCTTAAGGTATGCACTTATCCAATTAACCAATTCCGAGCTGACTCAAATTAATTGAAGTTTTTTTGTCAAGTGTTTATGCGGGACTTGATCAAACGCCTTTGACATATCTAGAAATATTGTGTCAGTTTGTCCACCGGCATCAATAGATTTGCAAAAGTCGTGAATGCATTCACTTAACTGGGTAACCGTTGAAAGTTTCCGTCTAAAGCCGTTCTGTTTTTTATAGAGAAGGTTATTGTTTTCTAAGTGGTCGTATAATACTTTTGAGACAATGTGTTCCATTATTATACATCTGGTACTAGTCAGTGATATTGGCCTATACTTGGCTGGGGATAATTTTTTGCCAGCTTTAAAAATGGGCACGACTTTTAGCGCATCGCCAGTCGGAGGGAACGGAACTTTGCAATAACGATGCTTTAAAGATAAGCGTTAGATATTTTGAAACCCACTCAGCGTATCGTTTTAAGAATGCATTTGGAATGTTATCGGGTCCCCCAGACTTATGCACTTTAAGTTGCAACAAAAGAGAAAAAATGCCTCCTTCTGAAATAGAAATATCCGTCATTATAGGTCCGTAGTATCCAACACTGCCTCTCACATCTTGACCAGAACGTTTAGGCACGTTACAGGAGAACACGGACTGAAAGAAAGTGTTGAATACATTGGCCATAGCCTCTGGATCATTAACGACCTCACCGTCAACTTCAAGATTTGATATGGGCTTTTTTAGTGGGAGAGAGATAACGCCAAAATTGCTTGGGGTCCGACTGCATTGTGACAGTAAAACATTTTTGCTTTGATGCACGTACGCTATCCTTTAATTTATCAGAAAAACACGAAATAGCTTGCTTATTAACTAACTTCTTTTTACGCTTTCGCTTTATCTGCCTTTTTAAATGCAAAATTTCCCTGGTGATCCATGGGTTTTGCTTCTTTTTAATTAGACTTAGGGGATTATAACGTTTAATGCAATAGTTAACTATTCGTTTAAAGTCCTCCCACATTTCATCTACCGGCCTGGGGCGCTCGAACTCATACAAAGCCATCTCAAGGTAGTCTAAAATGTCAACGTCACTTGCCATCTCAAAGTCCCTTACAAACTTTCCAGTACGTTCTCTTGATGGTCTATCTGAATTCAAATGACAAGTCACGCTAACTAGATCATGATCAGATAGTCCATCGTACACTGAGACGTCATAATCTGATAGGTCGCTACTCAAAAATACCAAATCCAGAGTTGTGTCAGCAGATCTGCCGTGCCTGGTACTCTGATTGACAACTCGCGTAAAATCAAAATTGAAAGCGAGGTCGAGAATAATTTCAGAATGATTGGTATCGCTAGCACCTGGTGCAAGTTTTTCCCAACAGATGCCCGGTAGGTTGAAGTCGCCTGCTATTACAACGTGTGATTTATGTTTAATATTAGCTTCCTCGTAATCATACAATTTCTCCATGAATGATATAGGTGCACCTGGTGGACGATATACAGCAGCGACAGTGATCAGGTTACTGGGCCATTTAATTTGACAAAACAGACTTTCGTGGTCTGGAATTTGATTGAGCAGAGGGCTACACTCAACATGAGACTTGACTAGGATCGCCACGCCACCGCCACGTGACCCTCGGTCTCGAGGTGTACACTATAATTCAATGAAGAAATCTCATTATCATCAATATCACCATGAAGCCAAGTCTCGGTGATGACAACAACATCAGGGCTATATGATAACAAAACATGTTCAAGTTTGTCAACTTTATTTACTACACTACGAGCATTCAAGTTTATCAACAAGAAGTCACGATTGGCAGATCGACTAGGCTGTCATGCAGGTCGTTTGTCTCGCGTTCTTAAGACCTGAGAGCGACAGTTGTTTTCAGCGTCCCAGCGGTACAATGCATCATCGATTTGTATCTTATCATTGAGTAGCTTGACTTTCGAACCGCTGTCTTTATCTGCCTTCGCGCTAGCCCATAGACGTTTTCGTATTCCTAGCGTTTCTTTCGAATAGTCGTTCGATACAGAGATGTTTGACCCTTTTAGCTTGGAACAGTTCCGTAAGACCTCCATTTTTTCGTTATAATCATATAGTTTCATAATAACCGGCCTAGTGTTGTTTCCACGTTTAGCCCCCAGCCTATGAATTCGTTCAACTCCTAATCGTTCGGAAAAGCAGGTTCTTGATAACCTTATCTTTCATGTCTCTTTCTGTCTCGTTTATCGTTTCAGGGATACCGAATACAAGAAGATTATTCTTGCGGCCCCTATCTTCCAGATCAACTAACTTTCCTTGAATTTCTTTTACGGTGTTCTGTAAGCTATGAACAACTTCGTCACAGACTTTTACCGCCTGGAAGTCATTTTCCAGCCGTTGTATTCTTTCAGAAAGTTTTTCAAACTTATCCTCGAGTCGAGCCTGATTTTCTTTAACGTCCTTAAGCTCTCTAGTTATCACAGCTTGTCCTTGCAACAATTTTTCAAGTGATTCTTCAACAGTCGTTGGTCCGGGGATTTGCTCTACATCTCCCGAAAGCAGCAATAGGAGCATTTTACAACATTCTGACATCTCACTGCAAACAAGTTGAGGGCACGGCACAACAACAATAAATATATTGCTTGTTTTTAGGCTACTGCCACAGCAATACACACCAACCTGATTGACGACAAAAAGAAGCGGCATGTCAGCTGTGCGCTTGACGATGTTGCCGTGTCCTCTCCAAGACTGTGGAGAGGGCACGGCCTTCTCGATGACTGTGCTTGACAACGTGTCGTTTAGTTCCTCCACTTCTGGAAAATTGAAAAGGGCATCATATAGGGATACGTATGATTTTCCTCCATACTGGGCCAGATCAACACCAACCCTGTACCTCGGAAATTCCGGTGTCGGGCTCAAGATAAGGGGTTCTCTTGGCTGACTGTACGCGTAGTGTCTGCATATCCTACTTCTGGCACCATGTATTGATATTTATTATTGGCGACGTGCGCGACCGAAAGAGTCGCTGTGGTCGGCCTTCCACGATTGTCCGAACGCTGACTATGACGTCAGAAAAGGATTTATCATCGACGGAAATAAGAGGAATGAAAGAACTTTAATTTTGACGGCGTTGACAGTGTTGCTTTGAGAGCGCAATGATTTCAAGCTTCCACCATGCTATTTACAAACACCATCGAACTTGTTTGCAAGGCAATGACGTGACAAGATTGAACCATAGGAGGGCGCCACCAAAACATCTCGCCTCTAATTGCGACGTCCTTATCAGTTCGATGTTATGTCCCACAGTGTCCAGCGTGTGTCCATTCAGTCTGAAAGCTCCGAACGATGTCCCGGGAGCTCGCGTTGGTAGCGCGAGCACCTCATCGCTTCGTCGCGTGGCTATCTTGTGTAGCGCAATACGATACATCAATGAAACGTCGCTCGAAGAACTAATTGCCACGTCCAGTGATTGACGACTGCCCGTAGAATTTCGAGGAAATAAATCTGCCGGCTGCCGGGAAAATAGACACTACCCGAAATTCACCCTGGGTCTTGTTTGCTTTGCAGTCTTCTCAGTTGTATAACAGCTCAGTGGTACCTTTTCACATTTCACAGAATGCTTGCAAGTTTGTACTCGCCTACGGAAAACGCTGTGGGTAAAACAGCTAGGAGATTTGAAAACACACCTTGTGTCTGTTTACCTGAGGTTTTACAAACACCCGGGCGGGCACATGTTTCTAAGGTTTTAATTGATGTTTGAATAGGTTTATCAAGTTCGAAACATCTTAAATCTTTTGAGTCGTCCAACCTTTTTATATCCATATACAAGTTCGGCGCCTTTATTTATTAAGATGGACAGTAAAAACAGGCAATTTGTTTTTCATTTTAAACGATTGCGGCAAATAGGAGAAGCTGTTGTTAACTATAGCCCTATGGTAAATAGTACCATAAGATGAGCTAAAGAATTAACTATAGCAGACCACACAGAAGGTAGCACACGGCTAAGGAAACCATAAGAAAAGATATAGGTATTTAAATATGGCAGCTAACCAATCCCTAACCATTTTGGAGCCCTACGTTTCGAACCGACTTGGTTCTTCGTCAGGGGCGACTGTGGTCGTTGAGGAACGGCGTTTTTCGGTTTTCTTTTTCTTCTCTCAGGGATGTGGCGCATTTCTCGATCTTCTTCTTTCACGAATATGGCGAAGCCCGTTCACATACACTGTTGGTAAAGCACCAAGGCACCTATTTATGTTGCCTGCCGTCGTTTGTTGGTAAAGCACCAAGGCACCTATTTATGTTGCCTGACGACTTATATCAGCAACTCTAGAGGTTTCGTGGAGCGCATCTCGAAATTGAAGGTGAGCGCTGAGGAAATCCTAGTCTCATTCGACGTAGTCTCACTTTTCACAAGTGTGCCGGTTCCCCTGGCAGTAGACACTTTCCGAAATTCAGTCTGGCCTCTTTGATCACTATCATCATCTGTGGAACGGCATCTGTGCCATACCAATGGCGGCCTTCTAGTGACTGATAAAGGAAGACGTTGAAGATGCTCGTAAGCTGTTACGACGTGGCAGGTCCCGTCGCGAGTAAGACAGGCGTCCGGTGGTGGCTGAACGACTCCGAGGTTTATTTCTGCTCTGAAGAAGACGAGGTTCGAACGCCACGTGCCAAAGCAAAAAAAAAAAAAAAACACACTTTCAAAAGAAAAAGAAAATATACGCACGTGCTTTGGCACGTGATGAACATGATTACAAAATACACCAAAAAATGTTCGTAGAAAACAATAACATGTGGCTGCGTTTTCTACAATTCTCTCTTCTTTAGAAGTGAAACCTGTCGACGGGCTTTCGGGTCCTGCTTGAACGTCGCAGCGTCGCTTCTTCCTGGTGTTCCACTGGGATTGGCGTCGGCGCGTCTGGATGGTGGCTTTCATCGTTTGTGATCGCCGAAAGTGATGATGTTGTCGGAGGCCGCGTACCGGCCTGCTGGTCTAGCAGGTGATCCTCTTCCGGTATCCTTCTCCGTACTTGGTCAGCGTGGCGATGTACCACCTTTGATGGCGTTGAGACAGTCAGCATTCGCGACCCAGAGGTGGACTTGACTTGACCAGGCGTCCAGTTGTCCCCATCTCCGTAGTTTCGAAAATACACAGGATCCCCAGGAGCAAAATTCCATCCGGGATCATCATTCCTAGCGTCCTGCGCAACTGATGGAAAGCAGGTGTCGATCCTCGATCGAATTTGATAGCCCAGCAGGACTTCCGACGGGGATCTTCCGGAGGCTTGTGGCGTTCTTCTGTAATTGAACAGCATCCGAACCTGGTTAGTTTCCAAGTTCTCACCTCGCATCTTCTTAATCCCGTCTTTAACGGTGCGCACGGCCCTTTCTGCCAAACAGTTGAATTTCGGGTGGAAAGGAGCGGTTCGAAGATGCGAAATGCTGTTCATCGTGACAAACGTCTTAAACTCCTGACTTGTGAACTGAGTTCCGTTATCAGACACCAACGTGCGCGGATTTCCAAATCGACTGAAAAACATACGTAACGTTGCTATCGTTGATTGAGTGGTCGCGTGGGACAATGGTATGGCTTCGATCCATTTGCTGTGTGAATCGATAACAATTAGTACCATTTTTCCCTTTATTGGCCCAGCAGAATCAATGTGTATTCTTGACCAAATTTCCCTGGTCTCGGGCCAATTAACTGGCTCTTTCGCACTTGGCAAAGGCATAGCTTGAACGCATTCCGTGCAAACTGCCGCCTGGCTTTCAATTGCCTTGTCAAGACCAGGCCACCAGAACTTTGACCGCGCGACCGCTTTCATTGAGGATGCTCCCTGGTGGGTTTCATGAAGCAGGCTTCTCAGTCGTTTCCTCGCCTTTGCTGGAATCACGACCTGGTGACCCCAGTACACGAGGTCCTGTGCTACTGAGAGCTCGAGCTTCTTGTCATAGAATGGTTGTAATTCGACTTCTAGAGGTGCTTTCGGCTCGTTGGCCATCCATCTAGGATGTATCTTTTAACTTTTAGGAGCACGTCGTCGCCGGCAGTCAGATCTTTCAGCTCTCTGGTGGTTACGGTCTCTTCGTCAAAATTATGCAGTGTTAAGACATACTCCGGAAGCTCCATTGAGCTGCATGATTCCTTAGACGTCGGTAGCGGTAACCGGCTTAAGGCGTCTGCGTTGAACATCAGTTTACCAGGCTGGTAGTCCAGCTTGTACTGGTAGCCCCCAAGCAGCAGTGCCCAACGCTGGATCCTTGCAGCAGCCATGGCGGGGGTCGGCCGGCCCGGCTTTAGCAATCCCAGGAGTGGCTGGTGCTCGGTTACCAGGGTAAACTCTCTGCCCAAAAGATAATCGCGGAACTTGGTCACACCAAAAATGAGCGCGAGTGCTCCGCGTTCCAACTGGGAGTACTTTTTTTCCGCAGCAGTTAAGGTACGTGAGCGGAAACCGATCGGCCTGTCCTCCTTTCCTACACGGTGAAACAACACGGCCCCAACACCGTACGGTGATGCGTCACACTCCAAGCGCAGTTCTTTCGCTGGGTCGAAATGTATCAACACGTTTCCTGTTGTTAAAGCTTTCCTTGCTTTGATAAATGCCTCGTCCTGTGCCGGGCCCCACACCCAACGACAACCCTTCTCTAAACGTTGATACAGCGGCGATAGCAGTGTGGACATTTGTGGTAGAAATCTGCTATAGAAGGTCAACATGCCGATAAATGAGCGCAGTTCACTCACGTTTTTCGGACACGGTGCCCCAGCGATGGCCTCAATGTTCTTTTCTGTTGGGTGCAGTCCCTCTCCGTCAATCTGATGCCAAGGTAGGTGACCGATTCCTGCCTGAATCTGCACTTGTCCTTGCGCAACTTCACCCCGTGCTCTCGGAATCGCTGCAAAAGACATTTCAGTTTTGTTCCACCGTTAGAGCTTTGTTCCGAAAGTATGACGTCATCCAAGTAGGCTTGCACGTCTGAAAGGCCTTGGAGGACACATTCTATCTTGCGTTGAAAGATTGCGGGCGCTGAGGCTATTCTAATTGGTAATCGGTTATAGCAAAAGAGGCCACGATGCGTGTTGATAAACGCAAGCTTCCGCGATTCCTCATCGAGAGGCACTTGGTTATACGCGTCCCGCAAGTCTAGTGTGCTGAAACGGTCACCGCCATTCAGAAAAGCGAACATGTTCTCGATAACCGGAAGCGGGTACTGTTCTAACGCACAGACAGTATTCAGTGTCACCTTAAAATCCCCACAAATACGTACAGTTCCATCTTTTTTTAGAACCGGCACAATGGGCGTAGCCTATTCAGAGTATGCTACTGGAGAAATAATGCCGGCGTGTTCTAGCCTATCCAACTCCAGGGATACTTTCTCTCGTAAGGCAAACGGAATAGATCTTGCCTTGCAAAACATTGGAGTTGCTCCATCCTTGAGGTACAGATGCGCAGGTGGTTCCTGAATGAATCTAAGCTCTGG
The DNA here is from genome assembly GCA_013358835.2 of Ixodes persulcatus. Lineage (NCBI taxonomy): Eukaryota > Metazoa > Arthropoda > Arachnida > Ixodida > Ixodidae > Ixodes > Ixodes persulcatus. Next base: position 36,124 of record JABSTQ010006675.1, read on the forward strand.
AGAGAATAGGTCTTTGTACTCGTCCAGTAGACTCTGGAGACCTTGCTGCTGGCCACATGGAGATTTCGGGATTGCTGTCAGGCTCAAAACAGGAACGTCACGTTGATTCAATTTCTGAATCAAGTCTCTTCCGCACAAACATGGACCTCGGCAATCCACGACGTTCAATGTACCCTGTACGGTCGTCGACTGGTATGCCACTTTCATGGTTAACTCTCCGATAACTGGAATTGATCCCATGTAGCAACCCAACTTCACTTGAGGCTCTTGAAGCCTTGGCCAAGTTTTGCGATGCCTTTCGTACATTTCTCTCGTTATGACGCAGACAGGTGACCCCGTGTCAATTTCCATGACCAGATCAATTCCACCCAACGTAAACGTGAGTCGCACTGGCGGCACAAGCGTCCTTTCTTTTAGGGCGACCAGATTCCAAATCTGTGTGGTCAGACTGTCGTCATCTTCGTCCAGGGACTCTACTGCTCGTAGTTGGTTGTTTTGTCCCCTGGCGCTCTTAGGGTTACGACACTTGCGAGCCAAATGCCCTTGCTTGCCACACTGGAAACATTTTGCTTTCTGCCATTTACAGTTGCTACTGCTGTGATTGGCATTACCGCAGCGTTCGCAGCCTACTGGTGAATGCAGCGATGTCCTGGCAGTGGGAGGCATCCTCTGATGAACCTTCAGTGTGTGTACTTTGGATGGCCCACTTTCCCGCGACATTTTTTGTGCGTCGGCTTCTGCAGTTTCTGCTGCCACGGCAAGGGCTTCGGCGTCCTGGAAGCTCAGCTCTCGTTTGGCCAGCAACTGTTTCTGCAGATTCTTTGATATGACGCCGCAAACTATTCGGTCTCGTAACATCCTGTCCAATGTCGTCCCGAAGTTGCAGTTATTAGCAATTCTTCTTATTTCCACGATGAATGCGTGCACTGATTCTCCTTCCTCTTGGCATCGATTGAAAAACTTGAAACTCTCCGAAATTTCATTTGGTTTCGGGTCGTAGTAATCGCTCAGAGCACGGACCGCTTCGTCGTACGTTAGCGAATTTGGCTTCCTGGGCGCCACCCTTCCGCAAAGCACTTGTATTGTACTTGTTCCCAGCGCTGACACCAGCAGAGCCCTTTTCTTAGGGCTCTGCTGGTGTCAGCGCTCCATATCCACCATATCGTTGCCTTCAAAATATGACGCTATCTTCACGAGGTAAGCGTTCCACTTATCTTGTTCGTCGTCAAATTGCGGCAGATGGTAGGCCACGCTTGGAGCGTTGCCGGTTATCCTTGGAAACCCTGCGTCACCAGATACCGTCCCTGCCGTTGTCAGTTCATCACCCGCCTCTTGGTTCATGTGCTTGAAACTCGTCGCCACTGTTACGACGTGGCAGGGCCCGTCGCGAGTAAGACAGGCGTCCGGTGGTGGCTGAACGACTCCGAGGTTAATCTCTGCTCTGAAGAAGACGAGGTTCGAACGCCACGTGCCAAAGCAAAACAAAAGCACACTACCAAAAGAAAAAGAAAATATACGCACGTACTTTGGCACGTGATGAACATGATTACAAAATACACCAAAAAAATGTTCGTAGAAGACGATAACATGTGGCTGCGTTTTCTACATAAGCGGATGATGCGAGGTATGTATATTCGGGGGATCAGTACGACGCGACGTAGGAATAGAACACAAGAGCTATACGTAAGCGTTTATTTCTAATAACTCAGATTCAGTCAATCCGTGGGCAGCACACACTTGACTTTAAAGCCCTTTGGTGTATAGAATTTTCTCGAGGCATCTGAGTGGGTTGGAGCTTTGTTCTGAATGCAGGGTCTTGGTCACCATCGAACTGAAAGTGATCGAGAAAGAACTCACACTGAACAATTCCTCGCGTGCCGTTGACTTGCGAAAGTGACGGTGCCGTTACAAGTTCATCTCCGCCATTGATATGGCAAAACCTAAACTGCTTTACGAACCACCAGATGGCACTGAATTTCGGAAAGGGTGTGTTAAAACTGCCAGGAAGGCTTTCGAAAAAGACAAAGATCTGCACAACAGGACCGCCCTTAGTGTGGAGGAACTGTGCCGCCTCCTTGAGTTCTGCCTTAGAAACACCTATACTTTAGCGTCAAGGGAGAGTATTTTAAAAAAGCCAGCGGAACCGCCATGGGCGCATCCTTCTCCTTTACCACGGCGGGAGGCCCTCCGGCTTGTCTGCAGGTCCGGAATGGGTTGGTTGGTAAATGATTGCCTCCGGTTTCGTTGGGGGTTGTGGAAAGAAGATGTCTCCCAATTTGTTGAGAATTTCTTCCGTTTTTTCATTGGAGAGGAGTGCGATGACCGGAACAGGGCTGACTCCTTTCTTTTTTCCTGACATGGATTTGAAGGTCTTCCACACGTCTCTAAGGTTCGTTTTTTCGTCGAAGGACTCGCAATACCCTAGCCATCTGTCGATGGATAATACGTTTGCGTATTTGCTTGCTTCTTCGATTAGACGGTTGACCTTGTCTAGGTGTTTCTTCTGTTTCCCTTGTCGGTATTTTTCTAAGGCTCTGGTACTTTTGTCCCATAACGCGAGGAGATGATAGTCTGGTTCTGGCGTGCCTTCAGAGACTTGCCTTTTTTCTGTGGCAATCTTTGTAGCTGTTGCGAGTAGTGCGGTGATTTGACATGGTTCCAGGGCATCTCCTTGTTCTTTGAGGTTTTGCCTATATTTGTCCCAGATTATTGTTCTCGTTGGTCTTTTTTGCTTGAGATTATTGCCTCCAATGGCGACTTCCATAATGATGGGAAAGTGGTCTCTGCCCGAAGCGTCCTGCGCCATATTCCAGCTTATCTTGCGAGCTGTTGTCGGCGTGGCTAGGGTGACGTGGATTATGGTGTCTACCTGACAGTTAGTTAGCGAGTGTCTCGTTGGTCTAGTAACATCATTGATGAGTTCGAGACCTCCGGCTTTTATTGCTTCCATAAGTTCTTTGGTCCTTCGGTTTTGCTGTAGATTAGCCCAGTCCTCGATTCTGGCATTAAGATCCCCTCCCATGATGAAGTAATCGTCTGGATATTGATCTTTGAGATAATTAAGCCATGAGTGATCATATGGTTTCGAGGGACAGGCGTATGCAGATGCAATCGTTAGTCTTCTTTGAGTGGTCTGGAGTGCGATTCGTACTGCTACCACCTCTTGTAGTCAGTGCACCAGTTGTCTGTATTTATGACAATGAAAGCTAACTTTTGACTGACAAACACGTTAACCTGAGCCTTGACCTCCTCTTCCCCATCATCGTTACGCCGCCCCGCAGGAACGGTGCGTTTTATTGCTGGGTTCGCTATCTTGTGGTAGCCAGAGAGGTCAATTTCATCAGTGCGTATTTCTTGTAAGAGTAATATGTCGAACTTGTACTCCTCTATTCTCTTAAGTAGTTCGGCTTTCCTTCTTGAGAGGCTGCGACAGTTCCATTGTAGAACTCTCAGAGGTGCTTCTTCTGTTCTTTTAGTGGGCATGTTGGTGTAGTGTCGTATTCATCCCTAACCTATGCATTACGAACTGTTGAAACTGCTGTGTTTCTTGCATCTGCTGTTGCATCAGCTGTATCTGTCGGAGGACGGTTTCCCAATCACTTGGGCTTGCGTTCTGTGTAGGGGTATGTTGAGGTTGGGGTTCCTCTTCTGTTGGTGGTACGCTGCAGACAATCTCCTGCCTGGAGGTGTCGCGTTCTTGTTCTTTCCCTTCGCGGGCTGCCTTGCGCGCTTCCATAGTTTCCTGAATGCGTTTTGTTATGACTGCATTTCTCGCTTCCCTCTTTTTATGGTCTTCTTCTTCTTTTCTTTTGTACTTAGCAAGTTCCGCTTCAAGTTGAAGAATCATAGACTTGCCTGATTTGGCCTCTGCTTCAATGGCTCGGATTTCCTCTTGCCATGATTTTAGTTCGTCGTTTTCATCTTTGTGGTATCCCTTCTTGTTTCGGTGGTGTAGGGCACCTGCGTAGTCGCCAGGCCTCCTGCTGCTGCTACGGCGGTGCACTGAAGCCGACCGATTGTGAGACACCTTCTTTGGTTTGTGCGAGAGGCTTCTTGATGTTTCTCGAGCCGACGGCTGCTGCGTCGCGGCTCGTGCTCCTGCTTCTTCCTCTGCCTGTAGTAGAATTTTGCAGTTCAGGGTATTCTGTTATTGTGACTTCCGGGGGTCGATTTAGAGCTGCGGCTCCACCTTTTCCTCTTGTCCCCTGGCTGCCATTGCTTTTCATTCCTTTGGCTTTTGCTTAAAGTAGCCTGTTGGCTTTCAGGCGTGCCGGGCAGTTGGGGTCTGTTGCTATGTGGGCGGACGAGCGGCAGTTGGCACAATACTTGCGTTCGCATACGTGTCTTTCAAGGGTAATGCACCCGCAGTCTTCACACCTTGCTTTTCGTGTGCATACATTTTCTTTGTGTCCCAGGCCTTGGCATCTTCGGCACTCCATGGTCATCGGTATGTAGAGAGTTACTCTTTTAACCATCCCATGATAGAGAACTTGCCGTGGTGGCCTTGTTCCAGAGAAGGTGACGAGCACTAAACCTCGACTTCCAAGAGGTCTTGCGTGCAAACCTTCGTGCGTTCTGCAGACGATTGTTTCAAGAAGTTCTTGCGGTGATTCCGTCGGGTCGGTCTCGTGGACCACGCCTCGGCAGGTATTTTCAAACATCGTTTCGTGAGCCACTACCTCCACAGTTTTGTCGGGGGCTCTGATGGACGTTATTGCCAGTAGCGGTGCCACAAGTGTTCTGTCGTATACTTTGACGGATATTGTATTCACCGCCTTATTGGAGCGAATCGGTGGTCTTTGTGATGGCTTGCATGTTTTGAGATTTAAGCCTAGCTTCGGGTAGAAATTTCTTTCTACCACAGCTGCCGGTATTCCCGCTAGATCGTAAGGTTCCTTCGAGCGATATACAACGTTGAAAGAATAGTTTTTTGCTTCAGTTGAGGGTTAGTTGCCGCGGCTTCTAGAAAACTTGAGAGATTTCTGCTCGCCTCTTGTTTCTTGCGCCTACCGTAGACAACTGTTTGCCATTTTATGGGATGCTCGGCGTCGTTGGTTTCTTCTTCGGCTCTTTAATTGCCAATATCCATGATGTTGTCGGTCCTTAGTTCTGAACATGCAGACTGATTCGTGCAAATGCTGCTCGTGCTCGGTCGTCTCGATCTCTTCGAGGCGGTGTCTTCTTGGTCGTCAGCTGCCAGTTTGGTGTCCGCTCCACGTCGGCGGTTGTGCTTAACCGTCAGCTGACTCTGCAATGCCGGTTTCATGTACCGGTGTTCGGCAAAAATCACCGATGCTTCTTCGTTAGCTTCAGGAATGTTGTGTACGATTCCTTGGTCAGGGTAGGCTTCGGAAGGTTGAACGAGTACAGTCTGGTTTGGCGCCGAGGCCGCGGGGCTCGGTGAGGCCATGCCGCGCCAAGCCCGACCTTAGGCTTAGCTTTCAGCTCGCCTGCCGTTCTCAAAAGGGGGTCGAAAAACAAAGAAAATCCGTCTTCTCTGTGAGAGTACTCACTTGGCTTGTTCCTTGGGTGGTTAGGAACATCAAGAAATCATTCCCGTGTAGAAATGATCATTTGGCATGTAAAAAGGTGAGCGTGCTCGTCGGAGTTTGGAAAAAACACGATCGCTTGCCACGGCAGATTGCGCGTGATCCTCTGAGGAAGAGGCCCTGCAGTCATTCGCCACTGCGCCCAAAATATTTGTGCGCTATGTAGACGACTGCTTCTGCATCCTTCAAACGATCTGAAGTGGGCAGATTCCTCACACACCTCAACTCCATCGATCCGCCTATGCAATTCACAGCGGAACTTGAAAAAGACAATTCCTTGCCTTTTCTCGACGTGCTCGTGAGAAGAGAAAAGGAAGAGTTGAAGTTTTCAGTCTACAGGAAGCCCATGCATACTGGACGTTATCTCCAGTTTGATTCCAATCACCCAGCCTGCCACAAAGCATCGGTGGTTAGGACACTGCTGTCTTGGGCGAAGACTATATGCTCGCCTGAGGCTGACAGAATAAAGTGGGGAAAAACCGTCGTGCTGGTCTCAAAACGAATGGATACACGAGCACCTTTATCCAACGCGTTGCCCGTCGTCAAGCTCGAGACCACGGACACCAGCAACCACAAGCCTTTACGCAGCCACGCTCAACCTCGCGCATCTGCGTACTACATCAGAGGAACAAGCGACGCGCTTGCACGCGTGCTAGCCAAAGAAGGAATCAGCGTGGCCCACAAGCCGATGTCCACGCTTGGGTCACTCATGCCCCGCCCAAAAGGTCGCCCTCCGAAAGAAAAAAACGCAGGGCGTGGTTTATAAGATCCCTTGTGCAGATTTTTCAGCCACTTACATCGGCGAGACAAAGAACTTTGATAAAAGATTACGCCAACACAAAAATGACGTTCGCAAGCTCGACCACGACCACTTTACTACAACGCAGTCGCTGAGCACTGCGAAGTCAAAGGCCACCGGATTGATTTCGACAACACCAGCATTATCGACGCAGAGACTAACAACCAGCATAGGCGTTTCATCGAGTCCTGACACATTCAAATGACGCCAGGCATCATAAATAGGTGCCTTGGTGCTTTACCCACAGTGTATGTGAACGGGCTTCGCCATATACGTGAAAGAAGAAGATCGAGATATGCGCCACATCCCTGAGAGAAGAAAAAGACCGAAAAACGCCGCTCCTCAACGGCCACAGTCGCCCCTGACGAAGAACCTAGACGGTTCGAAACGTAGGGCTCCTACATGTTTAGGAATTTGTTGGTTGCCATATTTTAATAATTGTATTTCACAACCAGAGAGATTTCTCTCGAATGTTTAGTTTCAAGAAAGGATATAGGCAGCAATAGCACTAGGTCTAAAGACAACCATTGGACAAGCAAGAAACTCATATAGAGCAGACATACAGTGGGCAATATGGCACTAGGGGCACCCTATGCAAAGTTATAGGTAACAATAGAACAACAGGTTAAGAAAACCATAGCTCGAGATGTAGGATACGCTATAGAAGATCATACCGAGGTCAACGGCGGACGGTCGTACGCCCACAATTTGAACTGTGGCAGCACACGACCAGGCCGGGATGACTGTTTGTAAACGGTAGATGATACTCGGCATAGCAACACCCCACGCGCCGTACTGGGAAAATGACGCCGCGTCATCACACATAGCAACAGGTCGTTGCTGCGCCGGCCGGCGGCGTATCGCGTGTAACACTGGGGCGCCTTTCAAGCTCCCCCTCCGTTCATGCTGCTTCGCAGTGACGTTGCGCGAGTATAACTGGGGCGCGTGAGTGAGCCGCCGCCGCAGACTGTCGTCGCAAAGGAAAGGGCGGGGGGATTATGTTGAAACGCGCCTCAAGGATACACGCGCCACGGCCACTGCCGGCCGGTTTAGCAACCGCCCGTTGCTATGTGTGACGAAGCGGCACCCTCTACGAAGAGCAGCATATCCGGCGCGAGCAGCGTTGCCATGCCGTGTATTTCTGTCGTATGCAAATACGATGCCGGGCTAGCACCAGGTCGCAC
>JABSTQ010006676.1:0-28772 GCA_013358835.2 Ixodes persulcatus
AACGACTAGACGCCTTCCGTCGCCACTTCGAGGTACCGCGAACGAACGCGTTGGTACGGCAGTGTAATCTACGGAATACGCACGTTTCGAAGCACAGCGTCTAGATGGCGTTCCGCCGTATTATATGGAAACCCACAGTTATCTAACGACAATCTAGATGGCGCTTCAACGACGGGAGGCGAACTGAAGTGAGTGAGGGGGTACTCCCTTTCGCGGGAGTTCCACAACTGAGGTAATCTAGTAACGCTGGGCAAATCCTAGTCATGACGTCACGGATGTAACCACAAGAGGGCGCCACCGAAACATCTCAGCGCTAATTGTTAATCATATGAAGAACCCATCGGATATAAGCCACGACCCAGGAGCCACATTAGTGAAGACTGTTTTTGTGTTCACCCGTAACAATATCCGATAACGATGGTTATCGGAACGATTTTCAAAATGCAGGTTTAGTAGATGGCGTAGTTGCAGATTCGGCCGATACGCGTATCGGCATTCTCTGGTGGTAGTTTCTTGGACTATCCCGAATGATAAAAATCCAACTGATTCGGAACGTCGTGTAAAATATGTTGCTTAAAAAAACAGAAAAAAACAAAACTCACACACAGTTTATGTTATAAAACGTTGCTACAAAGGCGACGTTATACACGCATTTTTTCGGCGACTTCTGGTCTTCCCTCATCCCGGCACCTCGTTGCCAAACCGCTTTCCGATTTCGGAATGAACGTGCTGTTGTTGTGGGATTTTACTTTGTGTCAAATCGTATTTTTGTGTTGCTGTGCAAAGGTATAAATATTGCCGAAACACCCGGTATTGTGCATTCCGATGCACTACGCGATAGCGAGAAGCCGTAAAGCAACTCTCACGAGTAATCGTGACATCAGTGTTTATCGCGCGGCGATAAAAGGAGAGGGCAATGCGATCATGCTTTGTTGACGAAACGCGGCCGTGTCGCTGAAATGTCGTTGGACGTTAAGCATAAAACGTGTGTCGATGAGCCTTTCATCGGCGAAATGGAACGCCGTGTCTGCCAGGCCAAGAGGGTTTTAGAAGCATATTAAATTATTTTACACGAAGTTTTCAACAAAGAACAGTCTCGTTCTCAACAAAAAAACAGTCTTGTATTCTATTTATTATCAAATTGTGTCCATCAATGCGGGAATGTGTGCGCTTTCTAACGATAGATCGTCGTCAATTATGAGAAAATTGAACTGTTTAAAAGTGAATTACACTTTAACGCACAGTGACCGGAAAGGAGAGGGCCGCACGAATATTTTGCACCGCAGTTAGGCGTCTTTAGGAGCATTCACGCGCTTGGCGCGTTTGTCGGCTAGCACACCTGAGTTCAAGTATAGGAGGTATTCACTGGCCGCCATATTTGAGGTCACTGTTTATAGCGCATGCTCAGAACGAGCTCGCATTAAAGGCTGCCAAGACCGGCAATCTTGGTGGTGCGGAATGCACGTGACGAAAGAACTGTGGAAGCTCGCGTTCAGCACGCGCTCCGCAGCCGAGCACCATAGCTGTGTGCGCGACTGCTGAGCGCGTGCTCATGGCGAGCTTCCACAGTTCTTTTGTAACGTGCATTCCGCACCCTCAAGATTGCCGGTCTTAGCAGCCTATTAATGTGTTCTCATTCTGAGCATGCGCTCTAGACAGCACCCACAAATATGGCGCCCAGTGAATACTCCTTATAGCAGCGTTTGGGTGTATACGTCTGATTACATTACGCCTAGATACTACTACGAGCTACCGTAACCGTGCTGTGTATATCACCCATCAGGCTGATCATTAAATCGATTGCCGTGCCGCCGTGCATGATACGACGCACGGATAAAGGCCCTATAACATATATCAGTAGCGTCCGACTACACTGTTTGAACTGACCCTGAGAGACGTCCCTGCTTGGTATGAGCGTGGTAGCTTCGCGCGCGACATGCGACACACGCGTGTCCCGACAAGTCGCGGTCGTAAGTCGTCGTACTGTATAGTCAAATACAAGTGTCGGAATCGGTCTTTACTCGCGGTTGCAGTACCTCGTAAAACTCTGCATAACGTAATCAAGCCACGCCGTCTCGGGACAAATCACTTACGGGTACCAACGCCGCTCTTCCTTAATATTTCTGCGTTTGTTGGGTCGAATGGGTCGGGTGAGTAACTTAAGGATTTCTTAGACACGTTGATTGTTTCCTGTAACGGGCTCGATCATTCGGAGGGAAGCTCCGATAATACGGGCTCGTAATCGCGCGAGCCCGATAGGAAAACACGCACGACGCCCAGCAACCGGAAGTGATAATGGCAACCGGAAGCCACCATCTTGTTTGCTGTTGTTTACCTTGAACATGGTATAAAAACGTTCTCATTAGAAATGCACAAACTGCGGTCAGTGAACTTATGATGATTAGCTTCTCATATCATCGGCTACAGGGAGTTTTACTGGATTTGTTCTTGTACTTTGAAAACGATGCAATGCACGCGCAAGGGTACCATCGCGGACACTAATAGCCATAACACAACAGCCGTGGCCGTTCCTATAGATTTCCTGTATAGGCTCCCTACGGGAGCCAGAGTTGCGCGTTTGTTTTCCACGTGCCGCCGCGCCGCTATTCGCCGAGGTCCGATCACGTGAGGAGCCGGATGAAATGCCGTGCAGAAAGGAAGAGGTTGCACGCGTCCCGGCGTACGTTTCCCTGCTTTTGAGCGCACCGCGCGTCTCGAACGCGCAGCGCCGCTATTCGCCGAATTCAGTCACGTGAGGAGCAGACTCCGAATGCCGTACAGGAAAGCCGGCGCTACGGGGATGAACGCGCCACTCTGGCTCCCGTAGGGAGCATACAGGAACTCTAGCCGTTCCCTACCCCCAGGACCACGTGACAGGAACACTCTGAAACACCGTGCCTACCCCACTTACCCTGTACGGCGGAATTGCTCTTCAAGGTTACGAAACTTACGATAACTCTCTCTCCCCGTCGTCTGCTAGGCGCAACTCAAACGCCGCCACAGCAATTGCCGATGTTTGCTTCACAGGCGTTTTGTGCCTCTTTCTGTACGGATATTCCCCGACTCATGGAAACGAGTCAGCCAAACATCCAACGAAATACTCGGCTATAAGCATAATCAGCGCAGCGATTCTGACACAAGAAAAATCCCCGAGCAGGCGTCTGCCCGATTAATAAAGGTAATCTACCGAGGTGTGTATACAACCATCGGCAAAGCGGTTAAGCTTAGCTCGGCCGGCCACGTCTTCGTTGATTGTTTGGCTGACTCGTTTCCGTGAGTCAGGGAATCCCCGTACCGAAAGAGGCACACACAAAAGCCTGCGAAGTAAACATCGGTAAGTGCTGTGGCGGCGTCTCTGTCTCACCCTACGATGGACTAAAGGCCAAAGCCACGGGCCGCCAGGTCCAATCACGTTACACGCTAAACTATGACATGCCTAGCATTGATTAGGGGTGGACGAATAATGCTCCGAACTCAAAGACGCTGCATCATTCCTATAGCTTCGACACTGCAAACAGCCTGTACGTCGTGGTTTTTTTGCAATGTAACATTGTTGAGTCACTCGCTGCTATTCAATTCGAACCACTGTCCGCCCATTCCTAACGGTGATCCGAGACGCGGGCCCTGATACGTGCATCAAAGCACAATACCTCGCAATTTCTAAGTGGCTCGTGATTGGATCTGGCGGTCCGTAGCTTTCGCCTTTAGTTCATCGTAGGGTGAGACGAAGTATAGGAGGCGACAGGAAGAGAGTGTTATCGCAAGATGGAAGAGTAATTCTGCCGCACTAAAGCTAATAGTGTACGCGATAGTACGGGAGGAGTACGTATTCACTGGCGCTATCGGGATGCCGAAAATGATATATCACGAAACCAATAGCTCCGAGAAAAAAAAATATTAAAAACTTGCCCGGCGCACACGATAAATGCAAGTTTAGTAGATCGCTTTCGCCCACACCGGTAACATATGTCGCAAAATATGTGACAGCGACGATTTTTGTACATTTTCTTTTCTTATTTTCGAGCATTTTATACCTCTGCTGCGTTTGGTGTCTGTGTGCCTTGTAGGCGGTCAAGAAGGCGTCGAACAGTGACCTAGAGCTTTTTTTCTAAATTTTTATAGCTATGATGGAAAATAAACTCATTATCATCATCGTACCAGGCCGGCTCCACGGAGAATGCGGTGTATACGATAATGGTCGTTATGTCAGGGTGCGCTTCTCTGACCGCTGTGTTTAGGGTCCCGCCTATACACTAAAAGTGGTTCCGAAAGTGACACCAAATGACGTCACAGAAGCCCAACTGTCATACTGTTGCATGTCGCGATTCTGTTGTGGGTGCTTCCCGGCAGAAGGTAGAAGCGATCGCGAACGTCGCCGTCGTCGCAGCGTCCCAACTGCCGGCTGCCGAAGCTTCCGTGGTCTGTTAAGCTAAATGAGCGACTTGCAGCAGAACAGGCGTCTGCCACATCCACGACCGCTGCAGTGACACCGCCAGGATCGCCACCGGCGACTCCATGACACTCCCATGACGTCATCAGGCGGATAACACACACGTTGGAGACGCGTTCCGGGCACCATGGTCCATATAGACGTTTGCAAGTACGGCCTCTGGGCGCCGCCATCTTGCTGCTGGTGTGGGTAGATCGTCTGATAGTCAAGCATAGCCTCAGCAGTGCTCGAATATTAGACGATCTGCCCACACCAGCAGCAAGATGGCGGCGCCCAGAGGCCGTACTTGCAAACGTCTATACATGCACAGCGTCATTCAATGTTTCTGGCGCACGATAACTCACAGGAGTAACGTTATTAGAGAGTTTTAGCATTGATTGCTCCGATACCCCCGATAACGATACCCGATAACGAAACGATGCATGCGCAAAAGGCGGTGGCGGCGGAGAATCGGGCGTCGTTATCGCGGGGTCATCGGAACCCCCCCATCCGATATACTAAAACTCTCCATTCTCTCAGAATATCAGAAGTGGACTTACTTGGGTTGTTAATTAAAAACTAACTTGGTTTCAAAAGAAAAAATAAATATAGTTCAAAAGTTACGTCTTTTCAGCAATAGCACGTTTTAGCAGATAGATTTTTTTTTTTTACTAAAAATATGTTTCTAACGCTATGACTGCATATATTGTGATGAGTCAAAGTTTAGTTTTCGTAGATTGTATGTGCCACCTGCCGAACGACGGACAGACGAAAATCACCCAGCTAATCTATGACAACTTATAATAATCTCTTTCAGGCCTCTGTCTTTAAGTATAAAGGCAAAAAAAAATGAATTAAAGAAGCAAGCTTTGTTTAAGAAAAAAATATTAGACTCGACCAGAAGCTACGCTCAGTTCACCGCTAAACTGGCAGTGCGGTGGAAGCTACGTGTTCGTTGGACTAGTCAGGCGCCTATCTATTACCACGTGATCACGCTCCTCCCGCCCATAAGCTCACGCCCAGAGAGCGGAGTCAGGTGAGTTGATGTACAGGAGGCGGATGATTAGATCGCCGAGAGCGGAGCTCTATCCTGCACTTATAGCTTAGGGCTGAGCGGAGCATAGTAAAAGCCGCGTTCATTTCAATAGTGATTTACAGATAGTTTCCGAGAAACGAGGACGATGTTTTTCTGGGTAAATAAACTACGAATCGCAGAAAGCTCAAACTCCGCGAGGATGTGATGCCGGCGGTTGGGATAGAACGCGAAAGTTTGGGAAGATGACGTTACCCGGATTAAAAGATAGCTGAGAAAAAAAAAAAACGAAATTTCTCTGTGAGCCGACGTCTAGCTAAGCCTAATATCGTTAAAACACGAAATGACACAGTGGATGCATGTAAAAATCAATTTCAGTGATAAAAACAACAAAAAAAACTTCTTAACAAAAATATGTTTTTTTTTTTTCTTGCTGAGACATTTGTTTTCCCCGCTGAAATAATAACTACAGGTGCTCACAGTGTGACTTATTGTTTTGACAATATTAGGCTCATAGACGTCGGCTCATAGACAAATTTTGTTTTTCTTTTTCAATTGTCTTCTAATCCAGGTGACGTCATGTTCTCAAATTTTCGCGTTCTATATTCCAGCCGCTAGCGTCACATCTTCACGGAGTCTGAGTTTTCTGTCATCCTAGTTTATTTACCCGAACCAAAAAACACGGTTCTCGTTTTTTCGAAAACTCCCTTATTACACTATAGTGACTATACGTTCTTCAATATACACTCTAGAAAAAAAAAGAGTGTAGCCATTACACCCACTGTCATATATTATATATATGACATTCCAAAACTTCAGTTCGACGTACAGCGCACTGACATCGAACTGACTGCCCCAACCTTTGCGAGAGGGTTGATGACGGTGCGATATAACATATTAAACGGCTAAAGTACGTATCAAAGTCTACAAAAAACAACAACAAAAAAAAAACACACACACACAGAGGTTTTGCAGTAGAGCCGAAAAAAACCCGATAACTTTTTTTTTTGCAGTGAGTCACACTTACATTAACTGTTTTAATAAGATGTACAACTCGGCTATTAAGCCGCTCGTGAAATTTCGTAGCCTCGGTTCAACGCCAGTGCGTCCAGCTGAAGTTTTGGAATGTCGTATATGTGACAAGGGGTGTAAGAAAATACCTTTTTATTTTCTAGTGTGTAAGTTTGAATAGTTGTATTTCTCCATTATGTCTAGGAATATTTTCTGCTATGTTTATGAAGGCCACCGAGGCTCTAATACGATTTCTGAGAAACACAGGACTTTCGGACAGACTCTAAATGACTGAGAACTATCTATGAGACTGTTTACATAATTCAGTTGATCATAATCATCTTCATTGACTATTTTCACCTCATATTCCTACCCCACTGCTATGTCTTTCCTTCCCCCTCTCCCTATCCCCGGTGCAGAGTAGCAAACTAGAACTGAAGTTCGGGTTAAAATCTCTGCCTTTCCTTCATAAAGCACTACTACTTCTACTACTACTACTCTGCTATAGCAACCGAATAGCTGATCAATATATTGTGAAAGCACCCTACTGGAAGTATTCATTGACGTACTTTGGCATGGCATTTCAATGCGGTTTTTCTTGGCACGTAACACGTGACCTGCACGTGACGTTATTCTATCACGCTGGTCGCCATGCTATTCTTCTCTATGGCGAGAAAAGCAAATTTCGCGGTGCGAAAGATTCCATCCACGTAATTATGTCCACCATTTTGTTGCTACGAGCTGCCTGGCGCGCGCGAAAGGCGAGCGTTTGAAAGGTTCTTCCGGCACCATCAAATACGTAGCGCAGCGGGGCCTAGACGCTCATCACGGGACATTCGACAACAAAACGGACAGACTGAGGTCACGTGAAAACGCCCAATATACGAGTCTCCAAAATGGCCATTCTGCGGCATCAGGTGATGCCGCCGATACGAGACACACGCGGGTTCCCAAAGGCGGCGCTCGTGCAATGTAAAAGACAGCGTGGCCGAGGATCAAACAAACGGGCTGTGTACCTAGTAAAGAGTGTCACAGGTCCAGGAAGACTCACCGGCACAGGAGCCCAGACAACACCGGAACATTCCAGATAAGGAGAAGAAGAAAAAAAAGACTACTTTCCCGCCGTCTTTTTATTTTTTGTTTCCTCTTCTACTATCGGAAAAGCGACGCAAGGGGCCGCGAGTAAATGCCTCGATTTAAAGCCCTCGATATGCTTTCTGTCTGTCTTACGAGTAGCGACCAATGCCGATGCGCCGACGCACGAGCGCGCTGACTCGTGCGGTCCTTGGAAGCAAACAGCGATGCAGAACTCGCTCGTGATAGCACCTGCCTCCCGCATTCGCGCAATAGGTTCAGTGTCATCTAGTTGCTCGAATACCTGTAAACTTTTGTACGCTAATGGCGGTCAAGATCAAATAGCTATAGACCTTTTCTTTAACGGCGCCGCCATCTTGAGAATTGCGGCACCGACGACGCCGTCTAGCGGCTTGGAAAAAGGAATACCGGCTAGTTCTGGCAGCACAGCTATCTGAGTAGGCAACGGTGTGGGTATGGGGGGAACTTGGCTAGACTTGGCTATGGTGGGCTGCAATAACTTGGTTGTCCGGTTGAATCCAGCTGGCTACTCAAAGGCATCAGCTTGCCTCCTCGAGAGAACGAGGAGAAGACGGTGGGGTGTTTTGATTGAGTTTCTACAGCGAAGTATATATGAGCAGTTTAATCTAGTCTATGCAGGTAAGCTCTCGGCATTTGATAGCTCCATCTTGAAAGGTGGCATGTTGACTTTTTCATACCTTTCACATACCATGGGGCTTGCAGTGATAACCTAATTGGACCACCTGCACCGGGAATTAAAATCGGTCCTCTTGTCGTAGACGAAGTGGTCGTGAGCTTAAACGTGACGTTGAGTCTGATACGAAGCCCTCGCGATTCAAGCTCGCAATCGACTAACTTCATAAATAAGGATTCTTGGGCGAAAATGCGAAGGTCAATACCATTGCAGCCACACTCGCGCTGCAGCTTCTTGTGCTCATGGCACACTTTCTGCTATTGTTCTTATGCTTTTTAAAATTATTTACCCATCCGACGACCACCCAGTGGTAGCTAGACAACCAAAAATTTTCGGAAATTACAGCACGGTAAAAAGGAGCACTCGGAACTAATTCATGCACGACGCCCTTTTTTAAGCCTTTTCGCCCATACCCTTGGCGGTTGCATACCATGTGTCAGCGGGCAATCCAAAAATGCACCAGGTCGAGGGTACGTCAGTTACAGGCTGGTTTGAGGTTATGCGAAAAGGGTCTATTCGTTAACGGCAGACGTACAAAAGTTAAGGTGTTCTTCGCTATACAAGTCGTTCTTTCTTCATTTGTTTCAGTTTTAATGGTGTAAATAAGAAATAAACTATCACTCTGTACGAGACGCTTACTTGGGTAGTACATCTCTTTATAATATTCATTACGTTTTATTGTCATGAGCTTTCTGGAACGTGCCGAAGCCGAGCATTCTGAGTATTCAGATGGCAACCTTCAAATCCGGAGAGCGCAGTTTTTTATGCGCCGAGAAAGTGGGGGAGAGGAAGAGGCGAGAGCCCCCGGGGGCGTCAGAACGGCGAGCTCTGGCTCGAGTGATTAGTGGGTCGGTTCATGGAGAAATTTCGTTTTTCTCAATTGATCCAGGTGACGTCGTGTTCTCAAACTTTCGCGTTCTATATTCCAGCCGCTAGCGTCACATTCTCACAAAACTTCTTTCTGCAATGAAAAAAAAAAAAAAAATGTATATGGGTGGTTTCATCTCAAATCGGGCAGGCTAGAAGGGTCTAATTTTTAATTTTCACGAAAAAAATATATGTTTTGGGGGCATTTCTCAAATGAAGGAGGGCGCAAACCGCATGTTCCCCACATTGTTTGTTCTCGAGTTACGAAGCGTAGAAGCCGCAGTGGCAGAAACTAGTGTTTTTGCCTGCCGTCGCAGGTCGCGTGTTTGACACCCTCTGCTGGCGCTAGTGTTTTTTCTACACCCTTTTAACTTTTTTACCTCAATTAATAGGTACTATAAAGATACCTTGATGTATTCAAATACTTTTATAAATTTATTGTTTTTCTAGAAAAAATGTCAAACTCGTCACTCCGGTTGCTTTTTGCTCAAATTTGACAGGTCATTACTTTGTCTCTAGTTGAGGTAAATCTTTTTCTTTTGCTCTACGGAAAGCCAAAAGCAAGCCCATTATAGATATAATAATATCATTATGATCTGTTGAGTAGCCGTTCCGCTACCTTCACGTAAACCTTGTAAGAAATAACAAATGTTTAAAGTTTGAGGTCATTTTCTCAAAAAAACCCATCTTTGTAAATTTTTATTTTTTAAATTCTTTTAGATATATTAGTCGACTACAAGAAAAAACAATCTAGAAATGTAATATTTTGGTTGTATGTCTTCTATTTGAGCCGCAATCACATGAAATGTGTGAACATTTGTTATTTTTCACAACTTTTACGTGAAGGTAGCGGAGCGGCTACTCAGCAGATCATAATGATATTACTATATCTATACTAGGCATGCTTGGGGCTTTCTATAGAGCTAAAGAAATAAAATGTACCTTAAGTACAGACAAAGTAATGACCTGTCAAAGTTGACCAAAAATCGACCTGAGTAACGAGTTTGACATTTTGTTTTAGAAAACAATCAAATTATTAGAAATATATTAATACGTCAGGGTATCTTTATAATACCTATTAAATGAGGGGAAAAAGTTAAAAGAGTGTAGAAAAAACACTAGCGCCAGCAGAGGGTGTCAAACACGCGACCTGTGACGGCAGGCAAAAACACTAGTTTCTGCCACTGCGGCTTCCATGCATCGTAACTCGAGAACAAAAAGTCTGGGGAACATGCGGTTTGCGCCCGCCTTCATTAAAGAAATGCCCCCAAAACATATATTTTTCTCGTGAAAATTAAAAATTAGGGTCATTCAGCCTACCCGATATGGTAGGTTTCAACTCAAATCGGAAAGGCTAAACACCGTTCGTATACATCAAACAAAAGACAGTCTGCAAGCACGAGTCACCGCAATATCCGTGGTTCGAATGCCGCCTGCCAATCTTTATCCTCGAACTCATTGCCATGCGGCGTTGGAAGCACGGATCTCGCGGTGACTCGCGTTCGAATCTCTATGCAGATTGTCTTTTATATATGATGTATAAGCAGTGTGACCCCGGCTTTAGGGACGCCACGATGACATTCGCTCGTATATACTTGCCGGAACTTGTACGAGCAACCGGCGGCATCGCGACATCCCAGCGCGCCGGCACCTGTGACGCCTATGTCGTGGCCTCATCATGTACTTGTATCGTTCTTCTGTTTCACGATTCCGAGAAATTCAGAATGCAAAGTCTTTCGCGTTTCTGTGACACGCGCTTTGATGCGCGTGTATAGTACGTTGGCGCGTATCTCCGATGCCAGCCGGTGTTTGTGTTCCGTAAACGCATTGCCGTGATTCCGGGCGCGTGTGCGGTTTATGATTATCAATGATGCGTGCCGACAGCCCTGACGTCAGAGTTTGTATGCACATCTGGTGTGCGTCCGTGCGTGTCGAAGTATCTGCGTGCCTGAGCCCTCGTATATCTACGCGTGCAAAAAGAAAAGCAAAATAATTGTTGAGCATGTAGAAAAAAAAGAGAGATATCCCAAGTGAAAATGTGAAGTGGTATTTCAAGTGGTACCATTTGCTTTCAAGTGGTACCACTTGCAAGTCAAGTGGTACCACTTGCAAGTAAAGTGGTGCCACTTGCAAGCTAAGTGGTACCACGTAGGCTTTAAGTGGTACTACTTGGGTCTCAAGTAGTACCACTTGGGTTGCAAATGATGCCACATGAGCTTGTGGTACCACTTGGGTTGTAATGGCACTAGTTTGCAAAATCACATATATCACTAATAAAATAAGTGAAAGGTGTTGCTTCAAGTTCAATCTACAAAAAGTTTCAGGTGTCTTAAATATGTTGCTTTTAGTTACAAAAAGCCAAGATCAGAAACAATGAATGTAAAGATTTAAAAAAAAAAGTGAAACGTCCACACTTATTTGAGAGGCAATTCAAATATTTTGACAAGATTTCACACATGTATACAACTCCTGGAGGTCTTTTCTTTAAACTGAAAAATATTCAACTATTCAACAAGACGTTTCTTGAGCTCGAGCTCAAAAAACGCAGGGCATGGCGAGTCTTGAGCGTCTCGTCATCCCGTCACAGCCAATGAGAATGCGACATTAGCCGACACGACCGCCGGAGAACCAATCACGAACCAGGAAGATAACGAGTCACGCCCTGCGTTTCTTAAGTCGTCATTTGCCACATGTACTGCGTGTACCAGTTGGGGGTGTTGTGTCTACATTGTTATATTTTCATATATTCGGATAACTTCGTCTTCCTCTATGCTATGTGTTCATTCACTTACTTCTTCTTTATCATCATCATTTTTGAATAAGGAGCTTCATGAGAGCGGCACAGGTGACTGGATGTTCCTTCACGACCCAACGGGTTCACCAAGGACTCCACATTCTTTTGACGACGGGATGGACGGCGGATTCGGCATCAACCCTCCTCAAGACTTCTTGAGTAAACCAGGGAAGTAGGAAATTCCCTGGGAGCGATGGATTTCGCTCTTCAATTGTTTCATGGGGGCATGTGGGGCTCACGCACTGCCCTCAGAATGTCGTCGATACCTGCACCGCGACTGCCTGGGAGTGGAGGGTCAACGGGTCTTCGACACGTTGCCTTCCTCCCGCGCTGTCGCTGTGCCGTCGCCAGCAACGACGTCAGTGGCAGCCGCTTCTAGAACTCCAACGAGAGATGTCTACCAAGAGGCTGTCGACACCCTCAGCTTTTCACACACGAACGCCTAAGTGGCACGAGGCAACTCATTGCGACGATTGGATTTGCGTGAATTGTGGATTTGGTGTTGACCGCTGCCAAAGCTACGATACCCTTTGGACCCACAGTACCCCGTGAATCGGGGCACCACCATCGGCTCCTATCAAGCAGAAAAAATAATGAAGCAGACCAAACCAACCATGGTAACCAAAGACATGACGCAAGCGATTTGGGGTCACGAGGTATTTGCCCGAAGGACTTATAGGGGCAAGGTGGCACCAAAGGACAGACATGTGGTGGTCCGGAAGGAACTGAGTCCCTTCAAAGTTGGCATCGTCATAGGTAAGTGAGTTCAATCTGTTCAATCACATGACTGTATCCCGATGAACTGTTATTGGATTAGTATTTTCTGTTGTTTTTGCAGAGACAGTGCAACATTGGGGACACCAGAACAAGGTGCGTGTTCAGCAAGTCATCACAAACATGTTGACAGCCCTGTCACAAAATATTCAGGACTCCCGAAAAGCTCTGAAATGCCTGGGTTTTGAGGATTTTTCATCTTCAGCCCAAATACTTCTGCTCTACAAGCACTCTCAACTGCAAAATAAAAGTAAGAAAGACAAACATCTGGCTTTGTTTTTGTGTATCTATATAACAATGGTACTGTTTGCAAGTGGTACCATTAGCAAGTGGTACCACTAGCAAATGGTACCACTAGCAAGCGGTACCACTAGCAAGCGGTACCACTAGCAAGTGGTACCACTAGCAAGTGGTACCACTAGCAAGTGGTACCACTTCCTAGTGGTACCTGTTCAATAAACCACTTGCAAGTGGAACCACTTGCAAAATTTTTCACTTGGGTATGGCGACATTGGATTGCCCTGAATACATCAGGAATGCGTTTAGCTAGTGCAGGACGAGTGCTAGCCTGGGACAATTCTAACTGTGTTGTGAGTATGTTTACAAAGCCGCACGTTAATCATCCCGAATGAGGGGCTGGCGTGTCGCCGCTGAAGATGACAAATTTAACCAGTGCAGTACGGCTGCTATAGTCTGGTATATAACCTACATCACCAGGCAGTAGTGATGACACGACCGCACGCCAGTATACAATGCTCATCCATACCGAAACGGGCAGGGGTGGGGATTGAATCCAGAATTTTGGGGATCTGCAGCTCGGGCTTCGTGCGGTCGTGAATCGCTGCTGCGCGATGCGTGCACGTTAAACAACCCCAGGATAGCAGACGTACTGACTGGCTAAATTTCTCATCTACAGCTGAGACACCAGACGCCCGTGGGGGCCCACTAACTTCCCCATGTCTTAACATGCACACCACCATAGCCTCCTCTATACTGACAAAGCCTGGCAGATCGCCACGAGAAGTGGCCGCCGAAATTGAACAGGTAGAGCGGCAGACAACGGATGACAGGAGAGCCACGTGACGGGCGCGCCTCTGCGGCAAGACGCCGAAACACACTTCTCCCGAACGGTGGAATGTCCGCTCGTGCTCCTCGCGTTCCTCGAGCTACCGCCACTTTTCTCGTCCGGTTTGAAAACTATGTTTCGGGTCCTCGCCGCTGCAAAAGCTGTGCGCTGACGTCCAGGTTCCCCGAGAAATGCTCTGTGCTACCCGATCCTCGCGCTCCAAATCTGCGACCGGGCACTCTATGGCTCCGTCGGCGAACTGCCAGGCTTTGTGAGTATACAGGAGGCTATGACACAACACAATTGCAATTTTATATTTAATTAAAAAAAGTGAGCCACGTACAACCTGGTCAACCCACAACCACTCGTTATCACATTAAGTAAGAAAGGAAGGAAGTTTGGCGCCTTAGTCAAGTGGTGCGCACAGTTGTTCTTACAAGATTTGGTTTTTCGGAGGAAAAAAGGAGGCGCCTAGCGTTTGAAATGTGAACGTCTCGATGAAATACCATGAAGTTAATCAAAGATGCACCATCATAAATCTTAACGAAACGCATGAACGTGGAAATGAATACCGTTCAAAGAAAAGCCGGACATTTTTTTGTGTTTTTGTTTTTTACTACAATCTTTTTTAGGTGAATGCGAGTATAGGTGTCTCAGTCGGAATTCTCATTGGTCATCACGGAGAAGCCAATTCGTGGGACATTTATCTCTTAGAGTCCCTCCCTCGAGATCGTCTTTTCTGTAAGGCGTTGAAGCGATCCCATTAATTCTGTCCGTCGCCTTCGAACATCGCTCAAAGGACGGGGCTGGCGCGCGGGAACGGCTGGCAGGTTAGAAGAAGACCCCAGAGAGCTTCAGATTCGCTGCTGACAGTGGGGTGGAAGTTACGCGCTCGGCGGACGAATCAGCCGCCTCCCTTTCATCACCTGACCGCACTCTCTGCGCGTGAATACAGGGCGTGACCGCGATCACGTGGCGAAAGATAGACGTGTGACTGAACCCACGAGCACGTTGGCTTCCACTTTGCTGCCAGCTTGGAGGTGAAAGGGAGTATAACCCACTCCTCCCTTTTCCCGTATCCCCCTTTCCTTTCTCACAGGAACCAAAATAACCAAGACCTTTTCCTTGAGAACCCAATTCGTGGTGGTCCATTCACACACACCCCTCCCTCCCCTTTGCACTCCACCCCTCTCCCCCCCCCCCCTCCCCACACCCTTCACACCGCATTAACCCGACTCCCAGCGTCGCTTTAGCACGGATCGACCCGCAACGTCACTTCCGGCCATCGACCACGTGACGTCATGTTTGTTTCCGGTAGGTGACGCCCCGTGCTTTTCTTAGTTTGATTTCTCTATGTCGGTTTTTTTTTTTTCGTTCTCCTTCCCGGTTGCCACAGCAACCGGGACACATACCTCCCTATTTTCCCCTCTTCCTCTTTTTGGTTTGTTTTAGTTTTAATTTTTCTCAGCCTTCTTTTTTTTTTTTTTGTTCTTTCATTCCCCCTTCAATATTTCTGTCATTGCGTGTTTTTTTTTTCTCGACTCAGGGTTGCGGGGAGACCCTGGACCCGCTGCCTTCCTGCATTTTTGATGCGCCGGTATTTTGTACGGGTACGCCTATTTACTCGCGTGAGCGTAAAACGAGAGGAGAGAGTGAAAAGAAAAAGAAAAATGAAAGAAGCGGAACTTTGGTGGTCAGAGGCAAATTTGGAGCAGCAAGGAAGGACTAAAGACCGAATACCACAAACACAACAAAATGCAGCTGATTTGTTTTTTTTTCAGCACACAAAATGATCCGCGCCCTTTGGGGAATCGAGCAATTTTTCGCAGTACCGCGCGTTCCTGTTCACAAATGCAGCGATGCGTCCGAGTTATTTCTGAGCCTTTTCGAGCAGCCAAATGTCCATTTTGCTGTAGAAAACGTATCTCTTGGAGCACAAACAACAACCTCGCTCTCATGCATCCCACTGCAGATACTGCGTTAAAATTCGTGCGTCAACCTGTCCTGTGCCAACCACTCATCAGCATTTGTAGCGCAGCAGCCATTTATATCCCATTTACACGGTCATAAGGGTTCCTTTAGCTAAGGGACCCTTAAGGTCGGCGGGAAATCAGTTCGCGATCCTCCGTGTGTGGCATGTGCTTGCCATCCAAGAGCGTGGGCTCATTTGCCGATCGCAAAGGGACCTATGGCAAAGGTACCTTAAAGGATCATTTACACTGCCCCATTCTCTTACGTTAAGTTACGTTACGTATAAGTCACCGAAACATTCGTGTCTCGAATGTCGCGTGTCATGATTTCTCCCTGAACTGGTAGCCTCGCTTAGTATGAAGCACAGAGGTCCCTGACTTTAACGTAATGTTTCGTAACGTAACTTAACGTAAGAAAATGGGGCAGTGTGAACCAGCCTTTATGCTCACCGCGTAAATGATGTATTAGATTGCATCAGAGACTCAACTATACTTCGTTTCAGCTTAAGTCCAGACACAGCCGGTGCTACAAGCGCGAGTTTCGGGCATTTAAGCACTCCCGCCAAGCGGAGGGCGGGCACGTGTGGCGGGGGACGTGCACTCGCAGAGTGCAAGCACTCTTCAGGGCCACATGCTCATGTTCGTAGCATCGGCTGCGTTTGGACTTAAGCTGAACAATGAGTATAGCTGCATTCTTGTGCTTAGAAGCACTGGACGTAGCAAGAGGAATGTTTGACAGGAGCCACCCTTGTTATTCAAAAAGCCTCATTGCTTCAACCGCTTTTGAAACAGGCTGATTGGTGGACTGATGATTGAAGAAAAACGTGGTTACACAGACCGTTGTGCATTCGGTCAGCAATTTTAGCAACGGAAACAAATGGAAACCAAATAGTACACTATACATTGAAAAACGCTAAAAGAAAATAATTATGAGTGCGAAGTACGGAGCTTGCAATAAATTTGTGTATTTATTAACACGGCTAGTAAAAAGCTTCCGTCAGTAAATTATGCGAATAAACGGTATTTTGGGTGTAGATTGTTTCATGAAGTAAACTGATACAAAGCTGAACTAATGAACGTTATTTTTAAGTATCCATTCGTCCACTGCTAAAGCTAATTTAATTTATTTAAGCTATTCATTTTTAAACTGTCCAAGGCCTACATACAAATGGTAAGTTAATAGAAAATTTAATATAAAAAGTAAACCTAGAGTAATGCCCACAGCAACTGAATCGTTAATTATGAAACACTTCGCTATACTCGCAGAAACCTTATTCCCTAATATAAGAAAAAAGGAAAACAAAAAAGAAAATCACAATCAATTAAGCATGCACCTTCTCAGGACATCGCGGCATTACAGGTACATTCTTGTATAATAGCCACAATGGACCTTTTGTAGAAATACGCGGTGCGCATGCGCGGAGTATTTGATGCGCCTGGATTCGAGAGTATCTAGTTCCAAACAATCCGCCATCTTGCACTTCTCGTCTTTGAGCGCCTTGGAGACCCTCGAGACTCAAGTTTTGATGTTGCGAACAAGGTGAACACGAGTCAACGTACTGACGACGCCCATTCTAGATTACGACGTGCACCGCAATCATGCCGGTGAACTGTGTAGCCTTCGGCTGTCGGAACTATAGGAAGTATTCACTGGCGGCCATAGCTGTGTGCACGACTGCCGAGCGCGTGCTGATGGCGAGCTTCCGCAGTTCTTTTGTAACGCGCATTTCGCACCCTCAAGATTGCCGGTCTTAGCAGCCTATTGATGTGGGCTCGTTGAGAGCATGCGCTCTAGACATCACCCACAAATATGGCGCCCAGTGAATACTCCTTATGGGCCTCCTGTGTTCCCCAGGGGGTGCTGCGAAAAGGGACTTGTTAGGCCTTGTTTTGGGTAGTACAAACTTTAGCGTCTCAAACTGTTACGCATGCAGACGCGTGCCAGCTCTGGTGCCGAGCGCGAGATCACGATGAAAATACAAAGAAACAACAAAAATTCGAACGCCGTCAAAGCTAAGACGCTAAGCGCGTGAGCCAAGAACAGCCGTTCCGCGCGTTCCAAAGTAGACATGACAAAGAAAAAAAAAATTAAAGCGTCGCTTCACAGGTGTTTCGACGTCACCACCCAGAGATAAGAGACGCGTACGCTAGCGGTGGTGTCATGAGTTTGGCACTTTTGGTTGTCTTGCGGCGTTGAGTCTGGCCGATTTCTGGCGTCCAAAAGTGTTTTTTCGTTCTTCAGGACCAGACAGAATTAAAAAAGCTCAACCAACGTGCCATAAGTAGTGCGAGGCTCAATCAAGTGAGCTTGTACTACCCAAAATGAGGGCGCTACAGTTTGTTCAAAGCTTCAGCGCAGGAGGCCTATTATCGCCCGGGTTGTGGAATGGACCTTTTGTAGAAACATCGGTTCGAGAGTAAATAGTTTCAGTACCCTCTCTCTCTTCCTTCTGGCCGAGCAGAGAGGGAAGATGGTTTCGTTGTGTCGACTTCGGGGCGGAAGATTACGCACGATGGGCACAAAGGCTAGTTTGGGGGAACCGTATCTAGGTCACAGCGCCTCAATGGGTGAACAGGATGTAGCTGACGTTTTGGGTGTGGAACGGGTGGGAGAGGCCTAGCGCACGCGTTGTTTTCTCGCCACTTAGCCTCGAACCCAGTCGCGTGTCTAGGAGGCAGCACATATTCGCCAAGAGGTCCATTCTATTGTTGAAACTTTTACTGGATGATCGACTTGTTCCATCAAAATGCACCCAGTCCTTTTTTTCTTTTTTTTCTTTCAACCTTTGAGGCGTGCGCGTGGGCCATCCCGCTCTGCAGAGTGCTTTTCTCCGACGCACACGACTGCACTGCGGCAAAGCAAGATACAAACATTCACGGGGTGCCCATTTTTTGGGTACCGCTTCGCCGCGGCGCGCTACTGCCAGGCGAAAAGCGCACTCAACGGTGCTGTGCGGTTCAAAATTCAAAACACACCTCAAACAATAATAAAAAAGAAATTACACCATCTTCCCGAGGGGAACCATGGGGTGATGCGGAGCATCGCGGATCGTTATTAACGGTGTTATTAACGGTGTTA
Organism: Ixodes persulcatus; assembly: GCA_013358835.2. Lineage (NCBI taxonomy): Eukaryota > Metazoa > Arthropoda > Arachnida > Ixodida > Ixodidae > Ixodes > Ixodes persulcatus. The sequence continues at coordinate 18,813 of JABSTQ010006676.1, forward strand.
GTAACGTTGTTAGTAACGTTGTTAACTTGGGTTCCGCCGCTCGTTTCGTACGTTTACGTTGAACTGTACGGTCCCGAACCTCAGGTTCTGCTGCTCGACGTTCACGAACCAACGCGGCTTCCCGTTCTCGAAGGTCGGGTTCCGCCGCTCGCTTCGTACGTCTACGTTGAACTTCACGGTCCCGAACCTCAGGTTCTGCTGCTCGACGTTCTCGAACCGCCGCTGCTTCACGTTGTCGTAGTTCAGCATCCGCCGCTCGACGTTGACGAATGGACGCCGCTCCTCGTTGCCGTAGTTCAGGGTCTGCCGCTCGCTTCAAGCGTTTGCGCTCAGCGTCACGTGCCCTTCGCTGCGCAGCTTTGTCTTCAGTGGACGTAGCGTTGCTGTTAGTTTGTGGGGTGGTGCTGACGCTTGCTTGAGCCAACCCACTAACTGACGGGACTGTTGCTTCCATCACACTTCATCGGAAGAACGGAGTGAAGTGGAGTCAACAGCGCTGAACTGAACGCGCGCAGCGCGCTACCGCTGCTTATATTCACACTTGAAGGAGAGGAGACAAGAGGAGGAGAGTTGCGCATGCGCGCGCGGTGTGATTAGAATCGAACGCACGCGAAGTGCACGCGCAGCTGGTAGAGAGAGAGAGCGGAGAGAGTAACGCGCAGCTGTTGCAGAGAGGGAAGGAGGAGAGTTGCGCATGCGTAGTGTGAGTGCGGACTACGACGCCGCGGGACATAGACCCGAGCAAGAGATGCTCCGCATCTAAAAGAGTGCTTTGTTTATTACGAAGGTCAAGTCGAATAGTATACAACTTGTAAAAAATAAAAGCGAAAAAAAAAACACGAAGGATAAGTAGAAGTACACCACAGAGCGTTGCTTTCAACTGGTTTAATTTTGAAAAATACACGCGTACCGCGATCGCAACAAGACATCATCCTTCCTCTAGCTATTGCTTATCATCTCTAATAGTTTTCACATCTGAATTAAAAGTGTGACGAAGGGACATGTGTCGGTCCCCCTTTGATATCCTCGTTTGATTCCGAGTTGTCATATTTGCGATCGATCAGGGCTCGAAAAAGAAACAAAAAAAAAAGTGATAGGGGAATGGTTGGAAAGGATTGAACGATCTGTCTTGTTCTTATCGCGGTACGTATGTCTTTTTAGAAATAAGAACAGTTGAAAGTAAAGGCCGGTTCTCACATGGAGTGAAGCGCTGATGTAGCGCTCCTCACGTGCCGTCAGCTACTTATCGCCTGCCACGAGCAACAGTTTTGGCGGTGCGATACAAAGCTGGTGAACGCTCCGGTCAGCACGCGCTTAGCGCGAGGTTAGCGCTATGCTTGTAGCGCTCCGCTGCATGTGCGAACAGGCCTTAACGCTCTGTTGTGTACGTCGTCCTTCTATTTGTCCTCCATGCTTGTAGGCGCTTTTATTTTTCCACCATGTATACAATCGATTCGCCCAAGCACATACCCTTCTACAATATTCGACTCGATAATCGAGAGTTTATAAAAATCCCACCAGCCTAAGCTAGCACATCGGCAGCGTAGCGAGGCCTGAACAGTCAGGCGATAAGTAGCTGACGGCACGTGAGGAGCGCTACATCAGCGCTTCGCTCCATGTGAGAACCGGCCTTTACACTGATGTTTTTTATGAAGATAGGTAAATAAACTTTAGGCAGAATTTTTGCGTAAAGTTTTCTCTCGTTTTGGCGAAATGGAGCAGAATGTAGGAGGGCGAGCACTTTGGCCCAGTTGTGCCTAAATGGCGCGGCAGTTAGAGCTATCATATCATGTACGCGACAGTGGACATGCAATCAGAATTCCTGATTTCGAAATATGTTTTTCTTATAACATGTTCTTTTATTATTTTTTTCAATGTTTATACAATTTTTTGTTTTTCAGATTTGATTTTTCGGTCTTCGGACCAAAAAAGATTGACATTTATCGGTGCTTGTACCGAAGAAACGGGATACGGACACGGAATCCCTTGAGCTTCAGGGAACGTGCACGTGACTGGAACACTTGAAAAACGGCCGGGTACCAATAAGAGAAGATATGAGACAATAGGCGTGGTTTCCGACAACCAGAAAAAAAAAAAGAAAGAAAAAAAAATACGTCAACAGTTCAGCGGGGCTAGCGGGGCGCTGTGTTGCGGATTAGGACAAAGTAAAACATGTAGATAAATGTTCCTTTCAATAATCCCCGGCTTATTTCTTTTTTTTTTTTTAGTGTCATTTTTAATGTGGGTTTTTTCGTGTTTTTTTATTTTTTTGATAGAACAGGATCGGTGATTTATTTTTCGGGAGGTGGATTGTAAAATGTGTGTCGAATGAATGCGTGCGTGCCCGCTTTCGCTGTAGTACAGCGAAGCGTGAATGAGCTCTTGTGTGAGTGCTGAACTCACACTCACTCATAAATATCCCGGTCCGTCACTCACACTTAGTCTCTTACACATGTATACACGTTCTACCCCTCACACTAAATAAGCAAGGCTGTGCCCGGTGTCTCTCTCTCTCAAACATAAACCTACACCAACGCCCTCACCCCCCTCACCCCACCCCCCATGAAAAAAAAAAAAATCGCCTAACACACACAGATTGTAGATTGTGTAAAGTACGGGACAATGTCAGCGCGAATGTGCTAACGTCTGTCTCTCCCGTTTTCTCGAACAGAGATAAAACAAGACGTCGATACTGTGTGCCTGTTGATAAAATGTGCACGTGTATGTTGTCAAGGTAAGTTGTAAAAGAGCAGTTGATAAAGGACTCATTTTACTCGCGTAAAACCTGCGCAAAACAACAACATAAAAAAACGACAATTTGTAGATGTCGCGTTCGTATTAGTTGGGCTGCACACTATGCACCTGTCACACAACATCGCTCGCGTAACGTGTCAAAAAAAAATAATAATAATCCCGAAAATTGGCGTTTAAAGTTCTGTTACAGTGACGTCAGTGCGCATACGACGTCAGCGCAGATGTTTTGTGTCTGTAATGCAAAACAAGCGATTTATGTAGTTCAATTACGTAACAACCGCTGCAATACCCGCATATATATATATATATATATATATATATATATATATACAGGGTGTTTATATGTATACAACAGACGGCTTTTGTCATGAAAATTAAACGAAGTACAATTGAAATAAGAGATAAATACACTCCGACACCGAATAAACAACGCAATATAAAACATCCTGAAATGCCAGACGCAACTTCGACCAACGCAATAAAATTCAGACAGCGACTAAAAAAAAAAAAAAAAAAGTGTACTTAGGAGTGCAAGCGTTGCGCTGATGCAAGACTTCAGGAAACTTGTTCGATCAATGTATAACTTCGTAATTCGGGCTTTAGCCGGCAATGCACTTACAGTACCAAAATCTAAAAGAATAAAATAAACTAAATTAAAAGAAGTAATTTGCGCTTTTTCCTACTACTAAAATGGCGCTGCTATGTTCGCGATTCAGGGAACATTCCTCCAAATTAAGCAACAAACTCGGAGCTATGCGGTAAAAAAGGAAAAAAAAAAAGATAAGCTAAATTGTTTAGCAGCATGTCTAGCCTGCTCAGTCAGAAGCCTTAAAGTCCCTAGATAAGAGCTTCCTACAAGTAGTGACATTCTTTGAAGCGCCGACTGCATGACGATACAGGTTTTAGAAGCGAATGGTGGCGCACGGCAGAGGTTTGAACTGAGTGCCGCCATTTTCTTCTAGCGGAATGTGCTTTTTCTTTTGTATTGGTTGTCGTTACTTGTAAAAAAAGTATCAAGGGACTTTAAAGGGATGGTGAACCTAAATTTGGATTTCAGAAAACAATGCAGGAGCTGTAGGCGGGACGCTACAATCCCTACAATACTACTCGTAAGGCGATATAATAATAATAATAATAATAATAATAATCAATGTTTATTCACGTAAAGATGTACAAAGAAATGTCTGATTAGTCATCTGGATCCATAGCCTACATGGCTAGTAATGGATCCATAAAAAAACATTCACATTTAAAACAATCCTATAGGCATTCACACAATCTATACATAGCTGCACAAATAATATAACTACTAGTACGGAGTTAACAGGGTGAGTTGTACACTTCAGATGAAATAAATCGTTTTAATGAGAGTACAAAATTTGTTGCTAGTTTTATATTACATGAAATGTTATTCCATATCTTCGCACCAATGAACGATATTAAGCGGCGCCCGTAAGCATTGTAAGTTATCGGCAAGTTAAGGTTATTATAATGTAGTTGTCGGGTTTCACGTTTTGGAAAATTGAATATAGAAGAGTGATATGGAGTATTCTGGGTTAAAATTCTTTGGACTAAAATGGCAGTCTTATGGTCGCGAGCTAAGTTGATGGGGAGTATGTTTAATTCACTAAAAAGATGCTTAGCTGATGCATGTATAGGTGCTGCGAATCGACGGCCGTTTTTTGGGGAAAAAAAGGTGGAGATTGAACGAGGCCAACGAGGCGCGTGACGTCAACACATCTCGTTTCCTCCTCTCTTCGTTTCGCCCCCTCAAGGCGGCGAGGCGGAGAAGACGCGAGGCCGTTCCCTCTCCTTCTCTACTCTTCTCGGAGAAACAAGACGTGAGCATATCTGTCAAATGCGCCTCCTTTCCTCGAAAAATACGGTCATCCGTTCGATATATCGTTGTAGAGTGATGTTTTGATGTTCGTAACATCCCGTTGCACGCTTTTGCCGCCATGCTTTGTGTAATCCAGATTTCGGTTCAGCATCCCTTTAAGAAGCCTACGTTCGCAGCGCTCTTCATCAGATAATTTAAAACGCTATCGGGTTGGAAAGTTCATGACTTTACAGAGGCCTGCTGGTCCTACTCTGGCCCAAGTATACTTGCATGGACCGCCACTGATTCAGAAGCTTCTTTGTCGCGGTGAAATTGCGAGGATAAAAGGGGACTTTTTATTTCAATCTTGCCTTCGCAAATCTTGATGACGTAATTGTGGAACCGAAAAGCCGAACTCTAACAATGCCTGGAGCCCAGCGCGCGTTTTCTACTTTGCCAACCCCAGCGCGTGGCTATGATTAACGTTGGCGGCATAAGACAAGCACTAGACCACGTGGCCGTTTGTTCTGGCTCCGAGTTGAGGGGATGATCGATGCTCATATTTCTGGCATTTATTTGCCAACTGCCATTGCTTAGAAAGAAAAAATAAGGCAAGTTTATTCGTTACGAACGTTGGGGAGCGATTCTGAGTAGTATTTAGCGAAAGTAGAAAAATCGTTTCATGGCCCCTTTAAAACGCGTGGCAGCTGTACACTCGACTGATAAACCTGGTGACCTTCCAGAACCTTCTAAGCCCAGTCCTCGCCTACCTCTCCTCCTCACTCCCCCCCTGGTCACTTGATCTCCCCCCGTTAACCAATAGGCGTCGAACACCTCAATCCTCCTCTCCCACCCGTCAACCAATCAGTGTCAAGCCTCGCGGACACGCTTTTATCCAGGCTTCATTTTCGGGCTTCTCGAAATGCCGAACACCTAGCCAAAGAACGTTTCACGTTAATAAGAAGAGACGTGTGCATACGCCACACCGCTACCGGCAGCTGAAGATGTTAAGACGATCTGCTGGCCATGTTAATGATTCACCGCTGCACAAAGACTGGACAAACAATGGGAAGTTTCCGTAGACCGTTCTTCCTCCAAGTTAAGCTCTCCGCAACGGCCCCGCCGCAACTGCGCATGCACGCCGCTAACCTTGTTTGGAGAGTTCTGGATCTCGTAGCGGGTTATCGACAACGTTATGCGACAGCAGAGACGGTCCATACGAAAACTACCTAGAACTCGGAGGCACGAAAGACGGAGCTTGTAGAAACCACTTCGCTCGAAGGCTAGGTTCACACAGTCCCGTTTTCTTACGTTACGTTAAGAAAGCTTAGGTCTGCTTACGCCGCAAGTCAGAGATAGCCTCAAGAGTTCGAGACACCATTACGCCGAGAAAACGTGAAAATGGGAATAAACGGTACTGCAGGAGGTTATTCAGGTCCTCAAAACGGCTGATTTCACTGTGTTGACGAAGAGTGGTTGTCGGCTGCTTATTCGCTTACCTATAGGTCCATACCGGTGATTCAGGGGATTTAGTGTCGGCCATGTAAATTCATTCCCCCAATTATTTTTTTTCTTACGCGAAGTTTGCACATTGAATGACTTGGGTTCAACGGGACGGAAGAAGCTTAAATGTTAAGTACTTCAACATTTGAAAGCAGTAGCTGGCGATGTAATGATTTAATAACATTATGAACACGGATTACAGTAGAATATATGACGAAGAACATTCCCCCTTTTGTTCTTCCCCGCGAGTTAAGCAGTCACCTGTAAGCAGCATGCAAATTTAATTTAACAAATTAGCACCACCACGTCTAGACGTTCTCGATGAATTTGCTTCTTTCAAGCGGGACCTTACTTGTGTATTTTACGGTGTAGAAGACAAGCAGTATCTCGACAAGCTGCGATCTCTTAATGTTTTTCTACCCTGTGTGTATGTGCCACCACATCCAAAGCTCATGGTTGCTCTGGCGCACTATGTAAATAAAGAATTATTATTATTATTATTATTATTATTATTATTATTATTATTATTATTATTATTATTATGGGCTACGTTCCTGCTTAGCACTTGAGTTTTTTGTGTTCGTGTATGTACGTGTGTGTGTGTTATTTTCATTAAAATGTGGTAGCACGAAAACCAATAGGTTATTCCTGGACACTATAATTAACACTCATTATTATTATTATTATTATCGGCATGAAAGGGTACCAAACATACATACCTTACCATGACACGCGCAGGAGGTGGCCGCATTGAATTGAATCATATCAATTTAATTGGAGTTTATTGAGCATGCAATTTCTCTCTCTCTCTCTCTCTCTCTCTCTCTCTCTCTCTATATATATATATATATATATATATATATATATATATATATATATATATATATATATATAAACGTACATATGCAGATGAATGAACCGTACTTAATCCAAAGAATCAAAGAATCAAAGAATCAAAGTTTTCAGGAACCCGCCGAAAGCCAAAAATCGGCGGAGCCAGGATTTGAACTCTGGGCCTCCCAATGTCCGGTCGGGTGTGGGTGTATATATATATATATATATATATATATATATATATATATATATATATATATATATATATATATATATATTTTTTTTTTTTTTTCGGAGGGCCGGGGGGGGGGGGGGTGGGGGGGGGGGGGAGGCGTATAGTATAAAATTGAATCTTGTTCGAGTTGGTATGACATGCTTGAAAATTGAAACATCGCAAAGGACGAAAGACCAGCTGAAGACAGACAAAGACACAGCGCCGTGTCTTTCTTCATCCGGTCCCTCGTCCTTTGCGATGATTTAATTTTCAAGTATAGTATAAGTTTTTATATAAACTTATATGTTCTTATACGTTTATGGGACACATTCTTATAATCTTTCACTAGAGTTGGGCGGGCCCTGGCCCCACTTCGAACGACTGTGTCGCCCTCCTCAAAGTTTTGCAGCCGAGTGTGCCGAAGCAAACGACGACCGCTGCACGTTGCTTTCTTCGAGGGGCAGGCCCATTACGGGACGGACCTTGGAAGGCTTTCCCAACGAGGGCGCACTTCTTTGTGTCCCGGTCTGATATCCCCGTTTATTGTCCATCCTATTCTGGAAGGCACCCTGAACCTCGCTCAATAGGTCTCAAGGTCGGCCGCCTCCCAGTCGACGCCATGGATTAGTCGCCTTTCCGACAGGGGACGCCATCTAGCGAACGCTTTCAAAAAGACATAGTTTCCGGTTTCACCCGGTATATATATATATATATATATATATATATATATATATATATATATATATATATATATATATATATATATATATATATATATATATATATATAATTGACGTGCCAGCAGCGAAAACCCGAGCAGAAGAAAGAAACGCAAAGGTTTCTGGCCTCCACGAATGGTTAAAAACACCCGGAAGATGGTGCGAGCCGTCACCCGATTCAAAGAGTTTAGCCGTGTTCACTGATCCATTCATCCAGTTCTTCGCCGCCAATCACGCGTGCGAGACGTTTGAAAAACAAAACAAAAAAGAATGTTCTTTTTAAAATTAAATAAAGCAGGATTATTCTTCTGTAGGGCACGCTGAACGGGGTTAATGGGTTAATGCGGTCACGATCCCCCCCCCCCCCCCCCCCCCCCCTCCCACCTCCGAAGAAATTGAAGGCGCAACGCTCTGGGAAGAAAGTGATGGCGACAGTTTTTTTCGGATGCAAAAGTAATCCTACTGATTGATAATGTGGAAAAGAGCAGGACAATAACATGCGAATACTATATGCCAACGTCGACCAGGGCTGGTGACAAGAGGCGTTCTCCTACTTCATGACAACGCAACCATTCACAAGTCTCGCGTTCCCCAGGCTGTCATTCGAGAGTGTGTTTTCGAGGAGCTTGACCACCCACCCTACAGTCCTGATCTGGCCCCTAGTGACTTTTTTTTTTTTAATTCCGAATCTAGAAAAACACCTAAAAGGAACAAGGTTCGATGGCTCGAGTGCACTGCGAATCGCCACAGAGCAGTGGCTTGACGAGCAGGAAGAATGTTTTATTTTCCAAGTTTTCTCACGTACAATACAGACTCGCCCAACAATCAGCACTTGTCAAAAGCTTTCAAGGCAAATGGGAGAAGTGAATTAGTGTAAAAGAAGATTATGCTAAAAGAAAAAAAAAATGACGTTTCAACTCTTTTCAAAGCCCTGGTACTTTTTGTTTAATCCGAGATGCAAAACTTTCTGATCCCCCCTCGTACTCCTAAAAAAAAAAAAAAAGGAATTAGAGGGTGCTTTTTTATATTGCAAAAATGAATTACGCGTTGCCGAACGCTAATTCTCCACTCAAGTGTTACGCTCGCGGTCCGAACCAGATACCAAAGTTATCTTATTCGAAAGTTATAAGTGATTGTCTGAAAATTTCAATGGGAAAATGGTACCCATAATTCTCCCCTTCGTGTATTCGGGAGCTCGGTCGGCGGACATTTTCTCATCGAAATATTTCAGAAAATCAGGTATAACTTTTAAATAAAATAACGGTAAATGCTGAATCTTTGCCATCTGGTATGAACCGCTAGCACCCGCATTTGCTCGGAGAACGAGAGTTCGGTAATGCGTGGTTATTTGCAAAAAAAAAAAAAAAAACTGTACTTTTTTTTTCTTTTTGTGTGTGTGCGTGTGTGTAAAAAGGGGAGGGGAGAGGGGAGATGGAGAGGTCTCTAGGGATATATCAATGGTTTTAAAGAAGGATGACGGCATCACACGTGGAGCCTTTACATTTCATCCGAAACATAGTGCACTCGAGTAAATAATGTCAATAAAAAAAAAGAGAAAAAAGAAAAGAAAGGGGGTGTTTCGCCTAGAGGCTAGCTGCTGATACGAGACCAACCCAAAACCGAATCGCAGCAAATCGACAAGTAGGAAAAAAAAAAAAAAAATGTCGATCCCCGAAGGGAACCGACAAGAGCACGGATCTCCTTGTGCCGTTAATTAGGCAAAGCGCATCGATGAAAGGATATACAAGTGTCGCACACGAAACGAAAGACGGGAGCTTCGACTTCGACGAGGAGGAATATCGCGACTCCAACTAACTATAGGCGGCGCCACTCATTTTCCAAAATGGCGGTTATAGTGAGGGTCGGAGATGCGTGCCGCTGTTGAGCCTGTCTAGTGTGCTGGCTTCACTGAGCGCCACAAATTATTTCTGGTAATACGAGGAAGCTAGGGTGTTATGAGCGCAGGTCACCTCTCTACCCTGAAAACAAGAACGGTGCTCAGTGTAATATTTACGCAAGGATTCGCGTTTTAATTCTAAAGCGAAACCGAAACTAACCTCTACTTTGGATTTAATTTCTCGATATAGGACTTAATTTTGAATTCTTTCATGACTCAA
>JABSTQ010006677.1:0-36003 GCA_013358835.2 Ixodes persulcatus
GGTTTGGAACGCCGGTATCAGCTTGGATTCTCCTGCATGTCTGTACTTCACAAAAATTGTGTTGGTTGCGATGTCTTAATTTGTCGGCAAGCGCAGAAAAGCAGTTCCAGTCGTCTTATCGCTTTAGAATCGCTTTGTCGTCTGCTTCGGCGTCGTCTGCTTCTTCGTCTTCGTGAACGCGTGAGCACACTGCCGTTCACGCAGTGGTCCCACTGCGGCCGCAGGAAAAAAAAAAACAACGACGCCACTACTCGAGCTTTCCGGCTGCTCGGATGTCTCAATTAACTTGGAAACTGAACATCTAGTTGAATGGCACAGAACAAGAAAATTCGAGGGACCATCGGCTTTGTGTAGCACCGTGGAACAGCGTCAAATGTATTGGTGAAAAACTGAGCTTGGTAGTGTTCAGTCTTGTGCATAACGTTTAATCAACAATGAAGTAAAAGGAGCTAAATAGACTTTCTCGGTGAGTGATAGTTTTCTAAAAGTTGTTTCATTCTGGTTGACAGCCTGTGCGACAGGGTACAGATGATCTGCGGGGAGAAGCCTGCACACAGAGAAGAAATGATCTACAGAAAGGCCATGCCTGATGCGCCGTAACAATTGTCATCTCTCAAAAAGAAGCAACCATGCAAGATACCTGAAAACTTGGGGTGGAGATGATTTTTCGTGTACAGTTTCTATTGAGTTTCGTTTTGTTTGCGCAAGCTCCGAACGCTGAGAGTCGCTCGACGTTGGAAGCTTTTTTCTGGATCAGTAGCGCCAGCCTAATAGACCACCACAAAATAGGTTAGGCTCGTTTGTTACATTTATGTCGGTAAGTGTTGCACTTCTAAATTGCATTATGTGGTGTTTTTGTACGTTTTGTATGAAAAAAAAAATGAAAACCGCTTCCGAAAAAAGTTGTTTTGTTTCAAGTGATGCATATCAAGAATCGCTGCTTTTTTTTAGTGATTGTTCTGATCTTTTGAAGCACAGTTGTGCTTAAAACATGTCACATTAACAGTTATAAGCACCAAAATTCATTGAGCAAAAAGTGTATTCAAAACGGCCTCACCAAACTTAGTGGAGATAGACAAACGGATAGACCGCTACGGAGCGAATGCTCAGAGAGATTCCAACGTACGGAACACTTCGGCACGCTGTGTGTCTCGTGCCCTGTAATCTTACACTTTTTAGCTGACGTGCAATAGGTGGATATAAATTATGAAGCAAATCGCGAAACAAATGGAAAAATGCTATTTTTCCTGCCGCTCTGTCCGGCTCTGTTTACCTTTCTTTGCCGTGTTGCTTTCTTTCGGGAAGACATAATACCCGAGGCCTTTTTGCCTGGTGCTGTTATTCTAGCACCGTGGATACAACGGGTGAAGCCACCCATTGAAAACCATGAGTAAACACCCGGCTAAACGTCTCGTGCTAACCCGAAAATTTCCAAACGCCGGGCGGGCGTACAATGCGCATTGACGCGGCCGGAAAACTGGGAAGAACTACAGGTACCAGCATGCACCGCGGCAGCGGTGGCGTCGCGCGACTCCTGGTGAGATCGGTCTATTCATTACGGTTGGTCCGCTTGCAAAGTGGAATCCTCTGATGGCAACTGCAACGACAATCAAATAACAAAGCGCGCAGAAACAAAGATAGAGCAGTTTATTTAGCAGTCTCAAACGTCACTATGGGGATCACATTTGAAGCGCCTCTGAGAAGCGGGAAAAAAGGAGTTTGTGGTGAACCGTGATCGGACATATCAACGAGGTGCAAGAAAGAAGAAGAAGACAAGATTCGGAAAGAAAAGAAGCACGAGACAGCAGGCAGAAAAAGAAGAGGTGGCGACTGGAACAACGAGGACGCCAGCTGACTAGGGGTTCTCTTCCTGGGAGCCGTCGACGCAAACAGAAACGACTGGGCGTAACTGCGAGGGACAACCGGGCCGTATCGTGAAGACGATGTTCCGTTGTCCCGGACGACTCACAGCGGCGGCTGCACCGACCATGGAAGACATCATCACATCGTTGCCACAACGCCACATCACCACATCGTTGCCACGTCACCACCGTCGTTGTCAGCTGAAGTGAAGTGAAGTGTTTCTTCTCGTATCGTGAAGACTCGCATTTATTTTCAGTGGCTCATCAACTAGTTGTTTGATGACTACCCTAAGGGAACTGTTTATCCCGTAACGTATTTCATGATTTTCTTTACATTTGTATCGCTATTGTTTCTCAACGGAATTACTAAAGCTCACACAAAAACCTACTTGCCTCGTCAATAATTATTTTATTCAAAGAGAGCTTGACCTCAAATAACGAACCTCCTCAGATTGGCGGCCGCGACAGGACGAAGCAAGTCGTGCGCTGCTTTTGTTTAACAAAGAAAAAAAAATGAATACAAGAGAACTAATGTCGATGGGCTAGGTGCTCGGTCTGAGTGGAGGTGATCTACGCAAATGGGTTGACGCGGAGCGGGAGCGTGGGGGGCTATGTTGCACGTTTTGGACTCCCAGGAGACTTGGGAGAAAGAAGTGACGTCAACGACTAGAGCAAACGCAGATTGGATGTTGACAGAAAAAAACAAAATCAACATCCAATCTGCATTTGCTGCGTTGTTGACGTCACTTTCTTCTACCTAGTCTCCTGGGAGTCCAAAACGTGCAACATAGCCCCCCTGAACGCAACGAAAAGCTAGCGGAGAGGGAGGCAACGAAAGAGCGGCTTGACGCGGAGCGCGCGCTGGCTCAATGCGAACGCGAGCGCCTAGCGCTTGAACAATAAACTCTCCAACTTAAGTTGCAGCTCCTGGAAAGGCAACAAAGTAATGTGGAAGCAGTCAACTCAGGATCGTCAGGCGAAGGATGCGCCTCACCAGTAACAGCAGCCGTTATTAGTCCCCACAAGCTCATCCCAGTTTTCAATGAAAAACGTGACGATCTAGATGCTTACCTACATAGGTTCAAGCGCATAGCCATTGGACAGGGTTGGCTGCAGGAGAAATGGGCTACAGCCCTCAGCATGTGCCTCGTAGGGGAAGCACTCCGCGTTTTCGGACGACTTTCTCCAGTGGAGTCGCTAGATTATGAGTGCACAAAGCGTGCCCTACTTCAGCGGTTCCGGTTTACAGCCGAGGGCTCGCTCCTGCAAACCACAAAATGGAGAGACCGGAGGCCAGTTCGCAGCCCGTCTAGAAGGGTATTTTGATCGCTGGATTGCGATGAAAGAAACTCCCAAAACGTACGAGACCGTGCGGGACCTGGTTGTCTCTGAACAGTTTCTTGGTAACTGTCACCCTAAATTGGCGGTTTTTCTTAAGGAGCGGAACTGCACAAGCCCAGTTGAACTAGCTAAGGACTCGGACAACTATCTCGATGCCCAACATCTATCAAACCTCAACTGGATGGGAAAAAAAAAAAAAAAAAACTATCTCATCTGGAGAGCTTGGGCAAAAGAAAAAGGACAATACCCCCACTGTGGAGAAGCCACGTTGCTTGGTGTGTAACAAAACCGGACACAAGTCAGCGGAATGTCGATCCCGGATGGGAAACCAGAATTTTTGCTGGATATGCAAAAGGAGGGGCACCAGGCAAAAACCTGTCCTCAGAAAAACCAGCCGAACCCGCAAGCGTTGTGTATCCTTGCGCCACAGTCTACTACGGGCCCAAAGGCAGAGCAGCGTACGCAAGAGTGCTCCAACACCCGGGAAATCCAATCACAAATGGTCAATGTCGTTCGAGACAGTCCGGAGGTGGTTGGTAGAATTAAGGCTGATATGCCAATCTCTGGAGGCACGTTGAATGGAAAATCAGTTGCAGTCCTCAGGGACACGGGTAGCGATACTGTGGTAGTCAGACGGCAATTGGTGCCATCGGAAGCGTTCACTGGCACAGAAGGGCCAATATACCTAGTCGACGGATCATGTCAGACACTACCAGAGGCTAAAGTGCAGGTCTCATGCCCATACTACAGCGGCACATTCCGAGCCAAGATAATGGACAATCCACTTTACGATGTTGTACTTGGAAATATACCAGGATGCTTACTACCAGGAGAACCAGATTTTTCTTGGGAGACTAAAGGCCTGACCACACTAGCGTAAACGGCGCCGCCGGTCGGCGCCACCGGGCGGCACCGCCGTCCGGCGTCCCAACGCGAGGAGTCCACATTGTCCTCCGTTTTGCGGGCGTTACGTGACAGCACTGGCTCTCGCGATCGCGCGCGCACCTCTCTCGGATTACCCGCTCTTTCGTCGTCTGCTCTTCGGTAAATATTTCCGTTTTGGCTCTCATCTTTCGCATGTAGCAGCCTCGAAACCGCACTCGCTGCCTACATGGTAGGTGTCCATGATGACCTGGTGATCAGCGTGAATGTGATAATCCTAGCCTGCTCGTTAATCTTGCGACGTCGCCGCGCTCTGAAGGGAAGGAGGCGCAGGTTTTGGGTCCGGCCGAGTTGCTTCTACCGAAACACCGAAGGACAGGTCAGTGCTTTGCTGCCCCGGCGGCGCGCCAGAGATGAAGGCTACTTTCGAAAGTGTCACCAAATCCACACGACATCCGTCACAGCACAGACGACATGCAACAAGTGCCATGGAGAAACTCGCCTGTAATTCCGAATTCCTCTCCTATAATTTCCCAGCGGTTGTTTTAGCGTCATTATCTAGGTAGTCTGGCTGCGTCTTGTCATATAAAAAGGGAAACAGTCGCACAGTTTCAAGGAATCGCTCCGTTGCGGAAGGCGTCGGGGGGAAATAGGGATAGCAGACGACACGAAACACGTTCTTCGGAACGACGCGCGGCGGAGACCGGTTTGAGCGTTGCCATGGCATCGCGACGTCACTATCTACGCCACCTACCATTGGCTCCTCTCTTCTGCGGCGAGCGGCGGCGCGCTCTGAACCGTGCAAGGAGCGGTTGGCTTTGCGGCGCCGTCCGGCGTCCTGCTGAAGCCGAAAACTGGTTTCGGTCGGCAACCGGCAGCGCCGACCAGCGCCGACCGTCACGCCGTTGGCCTCCACGACGCCAATGTGGCCGTGCCTTTAGACTGGGTGCACGCAGCTCGAAGAAAACAATGTTCCAACCGATCTAGTGACCACCAGCAAGGAAAAGTTGTACCTAGCATAGCACCGGTGGGGAAGGAGGTTTCGAGAGACGAACTGAGTCAGCGCCAGAAACTCGACCCTACTTTGACAGTATACTTTAACAAAGTCGGCCAGATGCAGACTTCGTATGGGGGCCATACATCGGAGTTTTACCCATCAAATGGGGTTTTGTTTCGCCGGTATGTCCTGACATCTCGAAAATCATTCAACCAGGTGGTGGTACCGCAAGACCTGCGACACTACATCCTGAAAGTGGCTCACTAAGGAACAATGGCAGGCCTCCAGGTTATCAAGAAGACTACAGATCGCGTCCTGGAAGCTTTCTTTTGGCCAGGAGTGCAAGCACAAATCAAGCGATTTGTGAATTCTTGTGACAGATGCCAGAGAGTGACCCCCAAGGGGAAGATAGCAAAGGCTCCGCTTGGGAAGTTGCCGATAATCGAAACGCCATTCGAGCGCGTCGCAATCCACCTGATCGGACCTTTCTCGCCCTCATCAAACACGGGAAACCGCTTCATTTTGACCATGGTTGACTGTGCTACAAGATATCCCGATGCGGTGGCGCTTCCATCGATGGACTCCAAAACTGTGGCCGAGGGCTTGATCCAGATGTTCTCGCGTGTTGGAGTACCAGGGGAAATACTTAGCGACCAGGCTCGAACGTTCACTTCAGCATTGATGAAAGAGGTAGCCTGCCTCTTGCTAACTCATCTCGAGATCGTCTTAAGTCGAATGAGTGAGGCCGGTCTAACAATTAATCCAGAAAAGGTGCAGCTGGCCGCCTCAAAGGTAAATCTTTTAGGCGTTGTCGTAGACAACGGTACCTTGAAGCCGAACGATGAGAAATTGAGGGCCATTCTCGATTATCCACCACCGTACGATGTAAAAAGCCTTCAAAGGTTTCTGGGGATGGTTGGCTTTTACCGGCAGTTCATCCCGATGTGCGCGGAGCTGGCGCGGCCATTGAATCTGCTGCTCCGGAAAGGCTCGAGGTGGGTCTGGGGTCCAGAGCAGGGTGCTGCCTTCTCTTCTCTCGCGAGGGCAATAGCAAGCACCGCTAGCCTTCGGTTACCAGATCTTAATCGGCATTTTGTTGTGCAGACACATGCGAGCAACTATGATGTCGGAGCAGTATTGCTACAGGAGCATGATGGACAGTTACGCCCTGTGGCATTCGCTAGTCGAACGCTCACACCGTCGGAACGCAACTACAGCGTGACGGAAAAGGAGGGGTTGGTCGTCATGTTTGCTCTGATCAAGTTTGACCTCTATTTAGACGGTACGACTTTCGTTATTCAGACTGATCACGCAGCACTTACCTGGATTCAGAGGCTAAAAGAGCCCGCGGGAAGGCTGGCCCGCTGGGTACTAACCTCGCAGCGCTACTCGTACACGGTTGAGTACCGAAAGGGATCGACCAACGGGGTCGCGGACGCGCTCTCTCGGGAGCCCCAGGATAGTGGTTGGGAGGAGGTGACGCAACCAGAGTGTAACGAGAAGCGTGGGAAGAACAGGAGAATGTCTCCGGATGCAGGGGTGAGGTCCCTCATGGACGGTTGGGAGGAGGCGAAGCGACCGGCACTCGTAGCAGCCTTAGCGCGCGGCACGAAGGAGCAAAGGATCGTCGCTTGGGGTGAAGTGATAAGCAAGAAAGAGCTTTTCGAGGCCCAGAAAGAAGGTGGTTTTTGTCAGCGGGTGTTGGGTAAACTGGCGGAAATTGCGGTTGACATTGGGAAGGCTGGCGGTCGAGTTAATAATCAATTTGATTCATATCTGTTGGGCGAAAACGGCTTATTGTTTCGCTACATCCCAACGATTGATAAAGTGGAGGGTAATGAGTCTCCCTTCAGGGTGGTGATTCCCAGGAAGCTACGGAAGAGGTTTATTGGGTACTTCCACGACTCGGCTCTGGCAGGTCATGGCAGTGGCAGCAAGACTTTTCATAAGTTATGCCGCGCCGCGACCTGGCCGGGGATGAGGCAAGACGCACTCCGATACGCCCGCAGCTGTCCAGCCTGCCAGAAAGCGAAGCCCAGAGGGGGCAAGCCTCCGGGCTTGATGCAGGCGGTGGAGGGTCACTACCCGTGGGAGATCGTCGCTTGCGACATCATCGGCCCACTGACGAGTGGTCCGCGAGGAAACCAGTACCTCTAGGTTATTACCGATAATTTCTCAAAGTGGTCAGAGCTGTACCCACCGAGGAAGCTGGTTTCAGAGCGGATCTGGGAAAAGTTACTAAATACTTTCCTACGCTTCGGCACACCCAGGTGTCTCATTAGTGATAACGCTAGTTATTTTACTAGTGAGGTATTCGTGGACTCCTGCTTGGCGCGGAACATAAAGCACAAGGGGACAACACCGTACCATTACCAAGGCAATATCACAGAGCGAGTGAATCGGAATCTCAAAAGCATGCTGATCGTGCTAACAGAGAGACACCGAGACTGGGATGAGCACATCGCTGGGATGGGTTTTGCCATCCGGGGTACCGTGAACAGATCGACTGGTTTCACGCCAGTGTTTCTGAACCTGGGTAAAGAGATACCGTCTCCGCTGGAGAACGAGTTACGGAGCAACCAAGGAACACTAGGACGCCCGCTCTCTAGGTACGCGGAACAGCTAACAAACCGCTTGTCTGGGGTGCTGCACGATGCTAGAGAGAATCTTGATGCCGCAAGGATCGAGCAAGCGGCGCAGTATGACAGGAGCCATAGGCATTTGGAATTCAAAGTTGGTGACTTGGTCCTGAGAAGAACCCACCCTCTGAGTAACGCAGCTAGCGGTTTCGCCGCATCGCTTGCTCATAGATGGGAAGGGCCCTATGAGGTAAAGACGCGAATGTCACGGCTTACTTATAAACTCACTCGGTGGGATACAAATGAGGAGTCGGGTTCAGTTCACATCGCGGACTTGAAGGGGTATCACCGTCGCGATGGGGAACATAGTTAATGAAAACTACCGCCGCCGCCACATTCGGCCACAGAAAGTGATGATTTTCCGGTGTTCTGACAGTGTTCTTTCTACACAGGATGCCTCTTTGGAGAAACCGCCCCAGGGGGCCATACCCAGGAGGCCCACCGGACGGGTCAGGCCCCGGGGCGGCTGGACCCAAGTGGTCCGGTCGACCAAACCCTCGGGGCGGCCGCTCAGGGAGGCGTCAACACCGAGCCGAACGGCGGAGCGGGCCAACGCCGCCTGGGCTCGAGGTACCGCGAGCCCGGCAGCAGGCAGGCCTGCGCGGCACGGGGCAAGGCCGTCCGCAGTAACATCGCGGCGCCAGGCATTGCCGTCCGCGACGGCACCCCCCACCACGGAGCGGGTCCGTGTACGACGGGGGGACCTGCCTGGAGTCGGCCCCCCTGCCACACCGTGGCCACGTGGACGGCGTGGGAGGAAGGAGGGGCGGTCCATTTCGTCTCCCGGCGGCTATGGAAGCACCAACCCAGACCAACGCCTGGCCAGCCCGACCACCAAGTCCCACTCCCGTTCCGTGGTCACACGCAGCCGGTGGCGCCACGGGTCTTGGGAGCGCCTGATACCTGCTGGCTGTGCGGGGTCCCAATAATACACCTGGAGACCCACGAAGCAGGTCGACTCCATACCGACCTGCTGGAGGCACAGCCCCTCCCGGACAACGTGGCGGCAGCGGTACAGACCCTGAAGGCAAGCCGCCCGGACCTCCTGGCTCCCGCTGCCTTGGCCTCCGTCCAGCCAGTCCGGCCTCCTGAAAACCGTGCCGCCGCACCGGCTGCCGCAGCCGCCGCCATCGAACCCGCCACCACGACATCCCCACAACATCGGCCGCCACCACCTCTTCCGGCCCAAGCCATCGGGCCAGTGTCGTCCTTCAGCCCCCTCCGTCCCCCTCGACTTCCGACGACGCCATCATGGCCGATGTGGAACAACTCCTCGGCCAAGACCAGTGAACACCCGGGGACTCCCCGAAGACCGGGCCTTGAGGGGTGGGGGGGGGGGGGGGATGTGTGGGAAGCCGAGGAGGACGACGGCGCACGAGGGGGCAGGAGCGGTGGCCGGCGGCCCGGCGCGCGTGAGAGAGCACGAGAGTTGCGACAAGGCACGGGCAAGACACCCGGACGACGACTGCCACAGCAAGGCGCCACAGCCAAGGCAACCGAGAACAGTAAAACGTTTTGAACTAATCCTTGCACGTGTGACTTCCTGGGAGGGCGGACCAGGTAGGGACCGATTGGGCAGCAGTTTAGTAGAGTGACCCACACACTTTAAATTTTCTCCAGCTAGTTTGAATGAATAGTTGGTATCATTAGGATCGCTAGGTCCTGATGGTGCCAACCGTAAGCATGAAAAAGAAGAGTTACATCTAAAAAGTTGTTTATGAAGCCTGAAGTGGGTGCAGATGTACTGTAAACAATGGACTTAAATTTCGAACTTGAGCTTGTTTTTAGGTTTTGTTTAGAAAACATTTGTTATTGTTAGAATCGCTTGGTCCCACTGAATCTTATCGCTATAATGAAATGAGCTGTGTGTCTTCAGAAATTTTCTGTTGAAGCCCAGTGATTCATGCGAGATGGTCGTTTCATAAGCAAATAATTTTATATTGATTTTATAATTATTTAATTGAATTTAAACGATAGTAGGGTATTGTTTGAATCGCTACACTTCACTGAATTCGACCACTAGGTTGAACGCAGTGTAAGATTGCTAGAGATTGAAAAATAATTGAAACGATACACCTCACTGCTTTGGTGCTCTTCTTCTCGCCTTCCTCGTCGTATCGTCCTATGTCGTGTCTAGAGCAACTAAATGAGCTGTGCTTAGAGGATCGGCACTCTGATCCCCGACATTGTTATAGGCGCCGCCATTTTGGTGCTTGCGCAGAGCAGACGCAACTGCCGATCGTCATAATTCGAAAGCGCGACTTCCTCAGCATTCAATTCGGTGTTAGAAAGCTCATGTAATATGTCTTTGTTATGTCGGGAACTCGTTAAACATATGTGGAGGACGGAAAAGCGTTTCCTGCGATTTCAGATAAAGCTTCAGATAACTGGCAACCATAATTTTAAGCCACAATATGGGCAAGTGACGTTATTCTGAAGCGAAGCGTATTTAGTGGCACTAGTTGTGTCGCTAAGTCCAATGTGAAGCTGGGCTCATGCAACCATTTTTATTAATAAGGGTTCGCTTACACGCGGGGAAATGCAGTTTTCCCTAAACGTAAAGCCATCATCAAATAATGCGTTTCGGCCACTTTTTTTTTTTTTCTATTTGTGTTTTTGGCGGTTTGATTACTTAGTGTCGTTTTGATCCTCCGATCACAACCTAGCATGGTGAAGACATCCCAGCTGCTGTAGTGACCAATTTAGCTTTCATGCAGTAGCCGGTAATAGGCCAATATTTAGGTAACCGAATGGCGACGCTAAGTTTGAGGAGCACGCTACATACCATTGCATAAAACATCTAGGAACGCAAGTTCACAAGAACATTTATTGTGTCAACAAAGCGACATTAAAATATAACAAATTATTTAAACAAAATTGAGGACCGTCCTTATTTAGAGCTTTCGTTCACAAGTGGCGTACCGAACTTGTTCTTCACAAGACTAAGAACCTTCTGCTTTCTTTTTTGCGTCGCAGCAGTTGGTTGTATCACTATTGGGAAGAATAATTCCAGGTACTTCAGGTGCAAATAGGTGAAGGAAGACATAAGCACGTCCAGTTGTTTTAAGTTCTGCCTGCCTGAGATTGTACATAGAGGCTTGATGCTTGAGCGGCCTCCCCGCACCGCTACACGCACCTGGCACTCGGGACCCGCATGCCGTCAAGGCACGTACGGCCCACTACGTCAACACCAAGAAAAAGGAATGGAATGCTGTAAGTTTAGTCGGGAGCGTTCGGTCATGCCACTTATGTGCGAAAAATCAACTAGGACAGGTTCCTCGATAAATTATGTTAAACAAATAGCTAATCTCCTAGAGTAATATTGTAATCCGGTGTAAGGGCACTTTTTGGTCTGATAATAAACGTCCTCGTGAACTTGCATTACCGGATATTTTATGTAATCGTTTGTAATTCCGCACGGTGTAGGCAAGCTTTCTTATTAAAATAGAAACAAACATTAGTAGGCTTAAGCGAGCCTATACTTACTCACAAAGCTTACGTGCATGAAGCTACATTTGAAAAGAGTGGAAATTTCGTGCTATGGCTGTTGGAACATCGCTCATATTTTGTTTCCCTCGGACACTTTGACATTTTGTTTAAAACGTGTGAAAGAAGCATCTATACACATTTATTTTCCTGAGTCAATTAAAAAAAAAAATAATTGCGATCTCTGATATTTTTTTTTAAAGTAGGTAAATTGCCTGTATCATGAAAACCTACATAAATTAAACATAACATTCCATTTACGTATCACCATTATTTTATTTGCGTGTTAGATCGAAACGAATGAATACTCTGACAAGGTGCCAATAATTAATCAACAAATAGGCGTACAAATTACGACGATTAAGCTTCGCATCTTAAAATAGAATCGCCTATTCGAAGGCACAGATTTGTAGGTTCAAAACATATACTGCATTTGACTTTTATTGGAGGCTACTAGACCCTTCCAAAAACTCTTCGTATGAAAAAATTAGGAAAATTAGGAAATATTAACTTTTTTGAAAAAAATTAGTGTTTAAATTTGTACTGAGTTTCCCCTTGTGATCAAAGTCGTTTTTTGCTAAGATAACTTTATTTGACTATATTGATATTCTATTTGGTGATAGGTATTTGTCTAAACTTCTATTTGATATATAACTTTATTATGTCCTAAAATATAATGTAAGAAACGTCATCATCATCCAAACCAGGTATATTAACGTCAAAAAAGCCCATTTTGTTTTAAATAAATGAAATAAACTAACATTTTTATTAACATTTGGCGCTTTTACTCTAGCTTAGAAAGCCGCGTAAGACGTTTGTTGAGCAGAAGGCTCGAGCCTGACGAAGCTTCATAATACCAAAAATATTCCAGTGGGCGCTCGCCCAAATTCCAAATCCGCCTTTGATCCTTTAGAAGTAAATATACTCAAAAACTAAAAATATGACGCAAAAAGGTTTTTCAGTTTTGTCCTGGTGAAGAATTTGTCCATCATATGTATTTTCTTCAGAGAGCTTTTGAGACATGACCCCTTTCTCCTGGGTCGATAAACTCGTGGAACAAAACATTCTTTGCTTTCTGACGTAGCGGGGGGAGTGACCAAAAGAACGCCGCAAAGTTTCCTCCTCCCTGCGCGCGCTCAACTTCGCAACTTTCGACGAAAAATCCCCCGCGATCCCTAGGCGGTGCACGAGAGCACGAGACAGCGCGGGGAGGCGAGCGTTCACGCCGCTCGCTGTGCGTAAAGTCACTGGCTGTGCGTTGTCTTTGGGCTCTGTAGCGCCGTTGGGGCGAAATTCGATCCCGTCATGCCTCGCTCAGACGAGGAGCGAGAGCAGACAACGGGAGTTCGTCTGCTACGATGAGGCATTCGCACAGCGGAACCGGAAGACAAAGTAGATTTTCTGCTCAAAATCGCGTCCCGCGGGCCACAAACTCAAACCCTAGCTTGAATTGTAAGCGTCTGATATTTCACGAAGGGAGGAATCGACGACCCATGCTTTATTTGCAAAATATGAGTTGCTAGGTTGCCATACAGACGCTGAAACCTACCAGTGTGTAATGAAAGGCTCAGGACAAACACAGAGGCCGCGAGATCTCACATCATCCGTTTGCGGGTGAAAAGTGGAACATTTGTTGACAAAGCTGCCACAGCAGAAACCTGTGATGCATTCACTCAGCGTCCGAGGAAGCTAAAGATGGAGACGTTGCCCAAGGCATGAGTAAAGTCATATTTGAACGGCAGCTATCTTGCCCCGTCGTGTTTTGTTTGAGAAAGCTCTCGTTCTCAACGCCCTCACCAGGGAAATAAAAAGTCTGACGAAACGTATTGCTAGATATTCCAACGAACTAAATTTAAGCCGTATCCTTTCAGCGGTTCACTCATAATACTATGCTTAAAACGAAGCAAGCTCTTGCGCGTACAGTGCCATTAATATTCTTTAGTGTATGATGTTTTGTAGTCGGCTGGTTTCGGAAACTTACGCCGTCTGTAGATATCTCTGACAGCCGAGTTGCTTAATTGGAAGTCATCGCAAATGTAAGTTCCTCGTTGCAGCAACCAACGTTTATAGATAAACGACTGCACTCTCGCATTCCCACCCATCACGTCGAACAAAAAGGCGCTAGTTTCGGTTTGAGGTCGGTACTTTTCTACAACATCTATGGCGACAGCATCAGTCTGCACTCGGTGCATTCGGCAAGTTCGTTCGGGGCCGGTTCTCCGTGCAGCACTCCGCGGGTGCAATGCATTAGAACTCTCACAGTGCAAGTCTGGATCGCGGATCGGGAGCCCGTCGCTGGCATCACCGGCGGCCATTGCTTGACAACAGTCAATACACGGAAGTCTAAGGGAGAAACACGCAAAAGTAGGAAGCTTGTACGCGGTGCTCGAGGGCGAGTATTTTATGACGTGCTGCGACCATTATATCGGATGCTTGGAGATCAAATAGACATTCGTCAAGCGTTCGAACATCGATTAAAAAAAAAATCGCCCGGAGCACCACTGACTTTACTGACCTCGCTTGCTTCGGTTGCTAAATAAATGACGCGTTCAGCGACTGAACGGCACGCTCCGAGTTTCAGTTTGTCACGGAAGCCCTCACGGCAGTTCAAAGAAAAATCTTTTACCAGAAGTACTATGTACAAGCGGTTAAAACGATGCGAATGTCCCCAGTAAATGCCCTCTAACTTATCGTTTGCTGAGCTCTGATGACTCCAATATTACGTATGATTACGCAATAACTCTCGATAACCCTTGTCTCATTAAACACTTCACAGTTAACGCCCAACAAAGTCGCCCTCGACCCTCAACCAAACAACATTTATTTAAAAAAGATCGGTATTCTAACGCGTTTAATATTCTTGACCACAATATTAACCGTTATTTGCAGAAAACACGATAGAAGTTTCATGGTCGAGAACAACCTACTAACGTAATAAAATATAGTTTTCCCGTTTCTCCTATAGCAAGCATTAGCTCGCATCAAGCGATGACTGCCGGTGGTGCCGCTCGACCCCAGCAATACAGGTCTCTATCCGCGATCCAGCCTACTAAGAGATCAGTGGTGCCAGTGCTATTTGACAGAAATCGTTTATTTGCATCGGTATGCCCATACCTGCTGGATGTCGGGAGGAGGCGCAAAACCGTACATCCGGCCAATATTGGAGCCGGTTTCCGGTCGAAAGTGCTTCGACACTGACCAAGTAGCGACGTGCTGTTTCGGCGACTCGTTTGGGTAATTTATTTGTTCAGTCATTTTATTGGGTCCCGGGCCACTGTGCACACCCCAAAAAAGAACTGTACTGTGGTAATTACACCTTTACGAGAAGGAGCATGGTAGTTTTACATCTTTATAAAAAGGTGTAGTGCATTATCACACATTTTAAGAAACGTGTTTAAACAAATCACACATTTTTGAGGGTGTGAGGTTTACATTTTTTTGATAAGGTCTATCGCTACACTTATTAGGGTGTTAGTTATAGGACACCTCACTTACATGTATAAAGGTGTGGAGATGTTTAATGTGTATATACCTCTAACTGAAGAAAATCTCCTTCATGTGATTACATCGCGTGCCGATGAAATGATCTGTCGATGACACGTCGTTCAATGAACTGATTTCACCGCCAATGAGTGACGACTGCCAGTAGAATTTCGGTGAAATAATTCTGCCGGCTGCCGGGAGACTTGACCGTAAACCCAAGAATTACCCCGATTCTTGTTTGTTTTCCAACATTCTGAATTGTATACCTTAGTAGTACCTCTTTGGATATTCTAGAAAAAAACGATGGCAGCCGCAAAAACTCTGACAGCCCGGCTAACAGTCATGTGGGAGACTGACAGGTTCTCGTCAGTCGCCACCATGCCTTGAAAGCTACCGGTTCAGAAGAACCGGAGCGCGCAGAGAACTTGTTCCACGGTCATGGTAGACGCGATTGTCCACCGCCTCGGAAGTCCGGGCGCCGAACGAAGCTCGTCGCAGAGTCAACGCACAACGGCTGTCGATAGCCGGTACTGTCGTCGAAAGTCGTCGTCGGGGAGTTGAAAGGCGTCCCCCACCGGGACGGTCTCGGTAGCGAGGTCGACGGTGGCGGAAGATAAGCTCGGCCGCAGGGTACGGCACTGCCATGTTGACAAAGTTTAACTTCGCCTCGATCCGAAGCGAAGATTTCGAGCTCAAACCACGGCTCTCGCAAAGTTCGGAAACGTCACTTTGACGTCAGCGACAACTTCGACAAACGAGGTTTCTTATCACTTTTTTTTTTTACACAAACTTTGGAGGGATTGGAGCGTCAACAGGTTGCCTAGGGACGATCTGCAATGCATTAATTTTAGCTTGGCGTAGGGATGTAGGGACAAACGGGTGATGTTGAGCAGAAAAGTAACCACACGGAAAATCTCTACAGACGCACACTTTGATAGAATGTAATAAAAATATTATGTTTGTTTTAAAGTCAGAAAAACCAAGAAGGGCGAGGGAAGTATTTTAGTTTTCTAGGCTAGGTGGCGCGAGCTACCGCCCGTTATAAATATAGCCATTAGCATTCATCTATCCCTTCGGTAGAGGGATACCCGAAACTGGGCGGAGCTGAACGGAGCGACGCAACGACGCGTCGGAAACCATGTGTCGCGAACCGTCGTGTGCGGCGATTCGGAGCAGCCATCTTCCCGACAGTTCGCACGCCGGACCGGACAGTTTTGACGCGCATGTGTTTCGCGCTTAACGCGTCGGCGCAACGCGTCGGAGTGACGCGTCGCCGTCGGCGTAGCCGTAACGCGTGGGCGTAACGCGTCGACGTGACACGTCGCCGTCGGCGCAACCCCGCGGTGCATTATGGGAGACGTCACATCACCACGGTGACGCGCGCGTTGCATTATGGGTCGGTTCCCATAATGCACCGCGTGGAAGGGAGGAGGGGCGAGAGGGAGGAGGAGGCGGAGGGAGGAGGAGGACGGAGGAGGAGGAGAAAGAGTTAAGAAAAAGAAAGAGCAGGAGGAGGAGGGAGGATGAGGAGAGGGGAGAAGGCCAGGAACCGGGGAAGAGTAGATGAGGAGGGAGGAGAAGAGGCATACCGCCCCCTCCGTCCCCTCCCCTCCTCCTCCTCAAGAGCTGCGCTCTAATTTGGCATTACAGGGAGTTGTAAATGTGTTTCTTTTTTTTTTTGCGCTTTCAGGTACTTCTACGCCTCCTCTGCGCAGTTTTGCGTCGAGACCGAAGGACATCATAAGGCGTCTCCAGGCTAAGGTTTCAGAGTACCGGAAGACCACCGCAAGGCTGCACAAGCAAGAGAAGAATATGCCTCGATCAGCTTCGGAAGCTCTCGACATCATTCGTCCTCACGTGACAGACGAGGTGTTTCACCTACTGTCAAGCCATGTTAAATTAAGATCCAAGGGCAAGGGAAAACGATTCCCGTTATGGTTGAAAACGTTTGCTCTTCATCTCAACTTCCGTGGGCCGCGGGCATACCGTGTTTTGTCTCACTATCTCACTCTTCCTAGTCAGCGCACACTAAGAAGATGGCTGTCGGATGTCAAAAGGACACCTGGAATTATAGCAGGCATTATTTCATCCATCTTTACAAAAAAACACAATCATGGAGTAAGCGCGATCGCGTCTGCACTTTCATCTTGGACGAGATAGTGTTAAAAAAACTTGTCATATCACGTGTCACAAGATGTTGTTCATGGATTTACGGATGATGGCTGCGAACGAACCGCAACGATTGCCGACAGAGCCCTGGTTATCCTTCTCTCCGGAGTTTCCCGGAGATGGGTTCCAGGGGCGAACGCAGGTATTTCTTGAGGGGGGGGCTTAAGTGTTGGTCAGCGTATCATATGTTTAAGACCCCCCTTCCCGTTTCCATGCCCTACATTTTTACAGATGCAGAGTTCAAGAAGGGGGTAAGGACATCCGGACCCCCCCCCCCCCCCCCCCCTCTGAATCCGCCCCTGGTGGGTTCAACCTGTCGCCTATACGATTGGGCACAGGTCTAGGCCATCTACCGTAATCCGGAACCTGTTGGTCTCGCTCAATGAGCAGTTGCAAGACATTGGAATTACAGACACTTTAGGTCATACCCGAAGCTTGTTTAAATAAAAAGGAGAACAAACTTAATATTCGAAGCATACAATTCGCTATTACAAAAGAGTGAAGCGCGACAGCTACAATCCACCCGAGATGTCCACAGCAGCGCCTGTCATGAAAGAGCTTTTCGGACTGCTCAGAAACAGGATGACCTCGGCCACCTCTTCCGGGCGGCAGGTTCTTCTTAGAGGAATGGATGCCACCTTCTTAGGTTTGACTTTAGCCAGTTCTTCTCCTGCAGTCATTCGCGTGTCTGTGAAAGTGGGCAGGACGCCATTGACACGAATGCCTTGCGAGGCCAATTCCTTAGCCGTAACTTTGGTGAGGGCCACACCGCCCGCCTTGGACGCTGCGTAGGCGCTCCAACCCGGGTCGCATTTCGTGGCAGTCAAGCTTGCTATGTTGACGATGGTCCCATCACGAAAACTGCCAGCTGTCATTGCCCGTGCCGCTGCTTGGGTTACCAGAAACGTACCCTAAAACGACGATCAAAATTACATGCAAAGTTTTTTTCATCGACTGGCCCAATATGCAAGGAACAATTTAATTTGATGAAATGAAACTGCTTTACTCTTCTCACATTGTATCCATGTGCATGTACGTAGTGCATTTTAAATCAATGTAGAAAAATTATGCAAAAATATATATTATTTTTCTACATTGATTTAAAATGCACTACGCACTTGCACATGGATACATTGTGAGAAGAGTAAAGCAGCTTCATTATATATATATATATATATATATATATATATATATATATATATATATATATATATATATATATATTTTTTTTTTTTTTTAAGGATAAAATCGTAACCTGAACATCTAATTTTGCTGCTTGGGTAATGCGTGGGAAAAGAGCATGGTACCTTCTTCCTCCCCCGCCCCTCCACCTCCCCCTCACCCAAAAAAATAAAATAAAAATAAAATAAGAAAGTTTGGAGACTTCTCTTACATCTGGACATTATAAGCTATTTTTCGCACTGATGTTACAAGAAGTACAAGCAGCGATGGCAACAAAATTATAAGTTAAGTTCTCCGAGATGTTTTGAGTTAGAGAGTCGTGAAATTACTTTTTATATGACTCCGGAAAAAGCAAGGATTTGCTCTTTGCTGTAAACGTTTTGAGGATTTCAACTGGGACGAAAATAATCAATGTTTTATCAAGCACACTGTGCCCTTTTGTTGTTTTGGAATACTGGGAATTAGAACAAACGACCGCAAATTTCTGCGTCATGTGCAGCTAACCTCCTTTTGTTTAGTAGTTGGTAAACTTACCTTCAGATTTACCAGGATAATATCATCAAAATCTTTCTCCGACAAGTCTAGAAGTGGAGTGGGATCGATTATAACGCCGGCGCAATTGACAACGATGCTCGCAGGATGAGAACACAACTTGGCGATGTTATCAAAAAGTCGTCTGTTTCGTCCCCTTGTGTGTTTCTTTCGTTTTAAGTCAATGTAAGTCACCGATTTTGATTCTCCCACGTCCACCTCAAGAGCTTCATGGCCTGTGCCTGTGTATGAGAAACGACCAATAGACCTATTGCCAAATTACCCAAGCATCAAGAAGCATGCAGGGAACGTAGTTACACGCCCTGCGCGTGCTGGCGTTGACAGTAGCATTTTTGAAGCAAAAATCTAAAACAAAAGCGGCAGTTCGCACGTGCGTCCGCAAGTGCCTTTTAGTTATGATTTCTTTAAAATCTTTAATACAGGTAAGGCGAGCGAGCGCAGGGCGTGTTGCTACGCTCCTTGCGTGGTTCTTGATCATTGGGTGATTTATCAATAGGTATATCGAGAAATCATATATTTATGCACCCTGGTATATTCGTTATGAGGATCTATGAGGGTCATTAATGACATAAAACTGTAATGCATATTAGCAATACAGAAAAAAAAGATCGGGCAGAACCTACTATGCTGCTGCCTAATTAAGCGATTAGCTGAAGACACAAATAAAAGAGCTTCGGCAGGCGTCGAGTTTTGCGGGTAAACTAAATTTCTGCGTAGGCAACGTGATGCCAAGCCTTGTGACGTTATTTATTCCGAGCTGGGAAACTGAATTTGTGTTTTAATCATATGACGGTTATTTTACAGCCAAATTTAGCGGGGAATCTGAATTTCTGTATAGGTCATGTGACATTATGTAACAACATTTTCCCAGCTAAACGTTGCAGGTAAACTGAATTTATGCTTAGGTCACGCGACATAAAGTCGTGTGACGTGACTTTTCCCGGTCAATTTAACAGGAAAACTGGATTGGAGTTGAGATCACGTGACGTCAATGTTTCCGCTAAATTTAGAGGGAAAGTGACTTTGTGAATAGGTAACGGGACATCAAATAATGTGACGTCGTTTTCACGCTCAATTTCGATCGTAAACTCATTTGGTGCAATTGGGTCACGTGACGTCAATTTTTCCTCTAAATTTGGCGCGAAAACGAACCTTGTGTATAGGTCAAGGGATATGAAATCATGTGACGTAATTTTCCTCGCTAAATTTTGTCTGGACAATGAAAGGCCGGAAACATACATCAAAGTAACCCTAAGATCTTAAAAAAGCTAATCGCTCGAGAACACCACATTACATAAGAAATGGAAAGCAAATTAGTCAGACGTTTTTACACAACTTGAGCTCGTTCAGCCAGAACATGGCGACGTTGAATTTATTTCAGTGCAGTACGACCGCTACTTTTGGGTATCTAACCTGTATCATGGCACGAAGCCAATAGGATGTCCATCAGATTCAAAACAGACAAGGCTAATTAAGGAACCAACAAGTGTACTAGCATCTGCGGATAAAAGAAAGCTCGCAGTGGCCAAATGCGTATGATTAGATTATCATTGCGTTCCGCCACTACTATACTTCATTCCACCTTATGTCCGAGCGCAGCCGATGTTATGAGTCAAAGGGCCAATCGAACAGCGAAAGAGGCACAACGTCATGGCCTGCTCTCTGCAGTTGATAGGACAAGCCAATATTTGCCGCTCTCTGTGCGTGCTCCTCCACCGGCTAGCCCTATCAAGCGCAGAGATGACGTTGCACTTTTTTTGCGCTGTTTGATTGGCCCTTCGGCTCATAACATCGGCCACGCTCGGACCCAAAGTGAAACGAAGTGTACCTTTGCGCCGGCGGCACTTGTGGAAACATTGGTGCGTCCCCGAGCTTGCCAGGAGCTTCAAGTAGTTCTAAAATTGACTGATATAGTGGTTTTTGATTATGCTCTGCATGTTTCTAATTAAGCCACGAGATTATGTTTACTAACTAAAAAGTTAATCAGGAAAATTTAGTTAATTATCTGACTTATCGCAAATATTAGCCACCTATATGATGTCCACCTGTATATATATATATATATATATATATATATATATATAGACAGGTGGACATCATATAGGTGGCTAATATTTGCGATAAGTCAGATAATTAACTAAATTTTCCTGATTAACTTTTTATATATATATATATATATATATATATATATATATATATATACATATATATATATATATATATATATATATATATATATATATATATATATATATATATATATTATAGGGTGACCCAAGTCACCACGCTAAATCTAAAATGGATCGTAAGAATCGATGCCTGCACGTAGCAATCTAAACATGTCGTCAAAGGTTGTAAGAGCCGAGGGTGAAAGACGAGGCATAGGACACGTGACAGGCGGTCGGCGGAGAAGTCACGAGCTGGCGCGAGACAGTGCGTGCTCAGCGAGGCTGGAGCTGGGCAGGAACGTCGGAGCCGGGCTGCCTGGCCTGGCCCATGGTGAACCCCGGAGCGGACCACCAGCGAGGTATGGAGACGGACCGGTGGAAACGGCGAGCCCTGGCCATACCGACCTGGGCTATGACGATCCCGGGGTCGTTCCGCAGCGAGACTCGGGCTGTGATAGCCCGGGACAGCCAGCCTACGCAGCGCTGGCGTGGGAAGGACGATCCGCAGGCCTGGACACGGACTCCGACTGCGAGCTCTGATCGACGGGCGAAACAAGGGTCGGCGGGCCCGGACTGCCGGCTCTCGACGACGGGCAACCGGGAGGTACAGTAAACCCATTCGCTGTCTTCTCGTTGTGTTATGTCACTCCCTGGGTGGCGAGCGAAACGCATACCGATCGGGCGGTGATTATTAGTAGAGCGACCTCCGTAAATAACCCGCAACTGGAATGGGGTGGATCAAAATTGTTTGCCTGCGGCGCCCTGTAAACGAGACTGTAGCCCATCAGAAAAAGTGGCTCACATCATCAAGTTCAATTCTCAGACTCACAGGCTATGCATGCTAGAGCTCTACATGGGCCCGGCCCAGCCCTGCCCGCGTTTACGACTGGGTCGGGAAGCACGTATCGTTATCAGGCCCGGGTTGACCCGGGCCCGGCACAAATCAGGATAAGTTTTTATTTGATGAGCCCTTGGAATGCACCGACACTTTACCGGGGCTGCCTGGGGTTTAGCAGACGAGGCACGCACAGGCCTCTTGTTGGGCTTAGGCGTGCACAGTTTCTCACAGTTGGTGTAGTATAACTCAGACTTTCCGTGGGTCTGATCAGGTAGAATTCCCATCGTGCCGGGCCCTGGTAGGGTAAGCCTGAGAGTCGGTGTATCCGTGTCGGGTCAAGACCCCGAAATAGCCCTGTGCAGTGCTTTAATGCACGCAAATGACCTTGTGGTAATTTAGCTGGCACTGATATTCCGACATTAATGCACATAATGATGATACCAACTTAAATAACCCTACATGGAGCGTTTGTTATAGATGAATCAGCTTTCAGAAAAAGTACGGATGACACTTTGTACCACCCGCCATTATGTGCCATATTAGTCATCTCCTAACATATTGAACCGCAGAGTAGAGCCGCAAAAGCATTCCGGCTTGAGAGTTTCCAGCCAATTAGAGCCGCAAAGGAGGATGGCTTCGTGTCATTGCGAAGTCGGCTGTATCGCATGCCATTAAGACTCACCATGGATGTGTTCCAAATCTTACCCAAATAGATCCGATTTACTCCGGCTAATCGTATCAGGTGAAAACACAAATAGAGGAACTCTGGACGCGGGTAAAGGTTCGGTCGCCAAGGTACAAAACCCCTACCCAGGCCTAAGATTGAGTAAAATTTGGAACACGGAATATGTGAAAGAAAAACTAGGGTAGCGAAATGTCACAAGTGTACCCCTGAAAAGCTAGGACTAAACACCTTTCCAATTATCGCCTTCTGTGAGCTGCCATCTTTGTCTACTGGGCTGTGGAACGGGTTCTGCGCATGCGCAGTAGCTCTCTTCCACCAAATAAGATTTTCCGCGCATGTGTCCAAAGCTTAGTGACTCGGCATTTATTTTTTGTTTTGCCTGGATGATAACCGCTGGAGTCGTCTATAGTCACTGGCGGTATGAAAAATTTAGGGCGTTGATTATTATGTCGGCGGGTCTTTTGGGGGATTCTTTCTACGTTCTTACAGGCTAATACCGCAAGGTGGAACGATGATGAGACAGTTGGGCTGCCACTGATCCATGCCCTGCATTGCTTAGGCTGCCAGTGAAAATGAAATCGCACATATGCAGGAAAACGTTTTTTTTTTTTTTTTGTGGCTTTCGCCACTCTTACCCGGCAAAGACTCGACAGTAGTCTTCGCTCCGTCCAAGTTAATATTGGCCACAATGACCCGACGTCCTTCTTTGGCAAGGGCGTGGCAAACAGATCTTCCGATGCCGCTGCCACCTCCTGTTACGAGGGCAAGCCGTGCCCGAAAGAAGCTCAAAGCACTGGACATCTTTTTCAGGACCGGTTCGAAAGCAGAGGCTGTAACAAAGATGGGACACGTGTGGAGAATGGCATGCGGGGGACATCGTCACTACATCGGTCTGGATTTATAGCGTGAGCCCACACGCGTGGAGGAGTGGCAGGTGGGTAGCGGGAATGTGATACGGCTTCCACGAAGCAGCTCTGCAATGCACGCGCTCGATCCTGTTATTTTTTTTTTTTTTTTGATGTTAATGTAGAACTCATATGCTATCCCCCTTCGCTTCACAAATTCATCTGCTGTCGTGCACGCGCCTGCAGTCTGTAACAGCTGATTCATGAGTTACAGCTCAACTAATTTTGGGATCTCCTTTATATATATATATGTGTGTGTGTGTGTGTGTGACAATCTCTGATTCAGCACCGTAAACGTTTTATAAGTAGCTGTAGTGTTTCCTGCGAAAGCCTGAACATGTACTTTTAGGAGCGCTGAATAATGCCATTGAGACAGGAAACTGGCCAGCAGGAAGGAAAACAGCTATTGTGAAGCCGCTGTATAAAGGAGGTTTAGCGACAGACTTTAATAACTATCGCCCAATATTTATACTGTCCTCAATTGCCCAATTACTTGACAAACACTTGTTGAAGGTAATGAGCAGTTTTTCAGAACAGTATAATTTATTATCCGATCACCAGTACTGTTTTGTCTCTGAACGGGGAACTGAAACTTTATTAGCAACTTTTACCGATCGCCTACACTCAGGATTTGATAATAATTTGTCCACCTGTGCAGTGTTACTGGATGCCTCAAAAGCCTTCGATAGCATAAAACAATATATACTGTGATCTAAATTATACAAACTAAATTTTAGGAGCCCATTCTTTTCGCTTTTGAAAGGGTACCTCTCAGAACGATCCCAAGACGTGGCTTATAAAAATCGCAAACGTATTAGATCGTTTCTGATTGCCGGGGTGCCGCAGGACTCAGTTCTGTCGCTTTTGTTATTTAACATTTATGTAAATGATATTCCTAATGCTATCTCCGAATGTAGAATATACCAATACGCAGACGACATGGTTTTAATGTCATGTGACGGGGAACCGCGTTGCCGTTCAAAAACTTCAAAAATATATTATTTCCACAATGGACTGGTTTTATGCTAACTTAATTAACGTGAATGCTTCGAAGACAAAACTTGTTTGTTTTAGGCACCCGCTCAAGCCGGTGGATCTATCAGATACTGTAGCGATGCATACTTCCATCTGTATTTCTTATGGTTGCGAACCTCTTCAGAATGTGAAATCGGTAAAATACCTGGTAATTTACTTTGATAGTTACTTGGCGTGGTGTACTCATATGACGTATTTATGTAAACGATTCAGAAGCGTCTCAAGTCTTTACAATGTCAAAATGTTCTTGCCCTTTTCTGTTAGAAATATGATAACACAAGCCTTGGCATATAGTTACTTACGGTACGTTATAACATTTTTTGCATCCTGGATACTTTATTGGAGCGCCAGAGCAAATTCTGTATTAAAAGGTACTTTTGAAAAGTGTTGCTACTGCACTGTAAGAAAAAATGGAGGAAAAAGGTAGCAACGGCGCGTATTCCTCCCTTCTACTGACGCGCCCCCAAGCGGACACGAGAAGAAGGGAGGAACGAGACGTTTTCCTCCTTCTCCAGGCAGACGGGAGAAAGCTTTCGCCCTCCCGACTCATCTTCTTTCGGTTTCGTTTTTCGAGCACGTCGCGCACGTTGTTAAGCGAATGTTGTTGAGTTGATTGAGCTTCAGCGTCAGCAAAGGCCGCCTGTGATTCCGTCTTCTAGTCCAAACGTGCAGAACATTTCGGTTGCATTGACGTTTTTACCACTATTTTTATCAAACGAGCAAACGATCAATCAATCAATCAATCAATTTTATTTCCTCTCCATCTGAGAGGGGAAGGCAGGGAAAAAAAGCAGCATGTCGCTACTTGACGAAGCCCCCGCCTCCCCTTTACATCCGCAGAAGAAACACAACATATGAGTGAAAGAACAATGTAACATATATAAAGACAGGTAATCGAGTGCTTACACAGGACAGTGGTGTCAATTATATACAGTGCGAATGGCTAAACAAGGTAAATATAATTCAGAGTAGCACACGCTTGCTCCAAGAGTTTAGAAATGAGCACACTACAATGTACATTGACTTTCAAAAATGCATACGCAGCTGCCTCTGCACCTTCAAAACATGACAACACCTATTCAATAGATCACTCAAATTGGTCACGAATTTCCTTTTTGCTTGTGTTGGCCACGGAAATTCCCTTTGCTTCAAGGTTGTTTAAAATTCTTGGAAGAGTAAAAGCTAGTCTCTGGTCCCCATAAGTGGTTCTGGAGCGCGGTGCGGCCCAGTTTCGAGAATGACGAGTGCTGTATGTTGCGTCCCGCGACTCCAAACCTGAGACATAATTAAAAACGCTAACAGGGTTGTTTAATGATCTTTTATATGACATCAAAAGCTTGTAACTATAGTAATTCGTGATTTTTAACGTGTCAAGCTTTTTAAACAAAGATTTTGTGGAGTGATTATACGCTACATTACATATTATTCGTATTGCCCTCTTTTGCATTATAAAAAGTCTTTGAACGTTCGTTTTCGTAGTGGTACCCCAAACCAGAAAACAATAATCGAAATATGAGCAGAACAGTTCGTGATATATAAGCAGCATTATGGAGGATGGTAAGATATTACGGTATTTATATAAAACGCCTACAACCTTTGAGGGCTTTATGGTTGTGTCCTGCACCATCTCATCATTAAAAGTTACGCCAAGCACCTTAGCATTTTTTACAATTTCCACATCTCGTGAGGCAAAAGAGAGCCCTCCCGGCAGGCTGCTGGTGCAGCTTGTATTTTTTGCGCGGAAAATAATTGCCTTAGTTTTTGCAACATTTATTATTAATGAATTTTCGGTGGTCCAAACGTTTAGACTCTGCAAGAATTGATTAGCTCTTCCTATAATCACGTCAATGCTAGTTCCAGAGAAAAACAAACTTGTATCATCGGCGTATATTATGTAGTTGACGCTATTATCTATGTTCACTATGTCATTTATAAAAAGATTGAAGAGAAGGGGCCCGAGAACACTCTCTTGCGGTACACCTGCCTTTATTTGGCGCATGTTTGAATGCTCCCCGTCAATTTCAACGTACTCATAACGGTCTTGCAAGTAGCTTTCGATTAGGTTCAGGGCAACCCCCCTGATCCCACAAAGGTCCAGTTTCTGCAGTAAAGTTTTATGGTTAAGGCGATCGAATGCCTTCGAAAAATCGATAAATATGCCTAATGTTAGCAGTTTGTTTTTGATGTTTGTAAGTATCATTTCTTTCTGTTTTAGCAGCGCCAACTCTTTCGAGTACCCCTTTCGGAAACCGAATTGACAAGGGGTAATAATTGAGTGTTTTTCACACAAAGCATATAGTCTCGTGTGCATAATTTTTTCTAGTCCTTTAGAGAATACCGGCAGTACAGAAACAGGCCTGTAATTACCCACGGTGTTCTTATCCCCTGCCTTGTGAAGGACGGACACCTTGGCCACTTGCATTCTTTTAGGAAACACCCCATCCTGAAGGGCGAGGTTACAAATATGGGTCAAACAAGGGACGATAGAATGAATTACACGCTTTACAGGCCCGATCTGAATACCATGCACATCGTTACTTTTACTGTTTCTAAAATTGTTAAATACTGATATCAATTCACTGTCGTCAGTAAGTAGAAGAAAAACACTCTCCGAAATTTTATTGACTAGGTCACAAGCATTGACAGAGTGAACGCTATCAACTAAGTCCACGAAATGATTATTGAATCTGTCAGCCAACGCGGCGCCAGTTATGCACTCCCCGTGTACAGTAATTGTTTTAATTGAGTCACTACGAGAGTGAGGTTTTACCAACATGTTCAATTTTTTCCACATGACATCCGTTCTAGGTTCACCCTGAAACATACCGTAATGGTATGTACGCTTTGATTTACGGAGAGCGCTAGTCACCATGTTCCTTTGAATTTTAAATTCGCGGAGGACGCCCAAATCTCTAGTGTGCAGAAATTTATAATAGAGCGCATTTTTTCGATTCATCATTCTAATTATCTCCCAAGTAACTCACGGCTTGCGTGATTTCTTATGCACTCGACACTTCTTGTAGGGAAAGCACCGGTTATAAATATTTGTAAACGTTTCAAGAAAGAAATTATATGCCTGGTCAGCTGAGTCACAGGAAAGAACCGCGCTCCAGTTTGTAAGTTGTATTTCCTCTTCAGAATAGTTGAGTCTTCTTAAGCTTATATCTCGGTGAAAAGTGTAATTTGTGTTCGAGGACTTTTTTGATATATTTTTTAGATCGGCAAACAAATAAATTGGCAGGTGGTCACTAATTGTGGCCCCAATAACACCAGCAGTTAGGCGTGAATCATCAATATTTGTTATGAACAAGTCTAGAAGCGTTGCATTCGTATGATTTGCCCGAGTTGGTTGGGATATTGGACAAAAAAACCGTAAGAATTACACAGTGACAAAAACTGCAATTGCCGCGGAGAAGACGTCATCATATCTATACTAAAATCTCCGCCCAAGTAGAAAGCGAAATTGTTTTCACCAATGAACATAAAGAGTTTTTCGATGAATTCCAAAAACAAGTCCATATCACGATTCGGTGGACGATACATAGCAGATAATATAGATTTTGAACTTTCTAAAGTCAGAATTTCAAAATCATTTGTAACAGTAGTCAACTGATCTATGACCGTACATTCGAAAGCAGTTTTTGCGTAAATACAAACACCACCCCCGCGCTTTAAACAGCGATTTAAGTCATAAACGGTGTATCCATCCAAAGATTCCATCGTCTCATCAGAACGGCACCACGTCTCGGTTAACATAAGGAAATCAAAAGAGAAACCAAAATCGTCTAAAAAAATATTCAACTCATCAAACTTGTTCCGTGCTGATTGAATGTTTAAATGAAACAGAGAAAGGGGAGTAGTAGAGCGGGCGCTGAAATTTTGCCCTACTTCGTTGGGCAGTGGGTACTCGTTGGGCAGTGGGTACGCTAGAAACAGCGAAGTTCCGGAGCAGTGCCAGCAGCGCTACGTACACTGGGTAAGATGGCCGTCTCTGGATTGCGGGACCCACGCGGGAGCGTATTTTTGGCACAGATTTAGGGGTGTCGCGAACTTTTGTCGAACCGGATTTTTAGGTCGAACTTTCGGGGTTCGACTGGGTTGAACCGGTTCGACGAAACTTCGAACTTTTCACCAGATTCGACTGGTTCGACTTCGTGGACAGTGTGGCCAGACCTTGATACAAGCATGTCTAGGTTTGGAGAATTTTTTTTTTATGCAAAGGGTTGTTTTATTTTATAAACAGTTGCAATTAAAAGAAACCAATTATAATCACTGAAGAAGTTAAAAACTTAATTTTTTTTTGTACTGTATTAACTGAAATAACCAATCGGCGCTGCCCTTAATTCATCCCTTAGTCATCACCATCCAATCCGAAGCCAACTGGCCAGCCTGTCGCGCATGCGCACACGAGTCGAACCTCAATACAAGGTCCGTCGAATTTTTCACTTAAAGTTCGAAAAAGTCGAACCTGGTCGAACTCGAACCTCGGCTGGTTCGCGACACCCCTGCACAGATTCCAGGTCCAGGACACGTGGCCAATGACGTCACGGACGTCAAAATAATGTTATTTGGTGAATTCTTTGTTATTTTCACGTTCGTGACGTCAAAATGGTTTATCATTGTTATTTTGTCGAAAAGAAAACAAAAATGGCGTGCTTTGCATGTTTATGCAGCCTTGATGTTGGTACGCCTCAACGGGTGATCGGTCTCTTAGCTGTAGATGAGAAATTTAGCCAGTGCATCAAGCAGTAGCATTTTCAACGTCGGCAACGTCGGTCAAACTCCAGGAAGTCACAGATTTTAGTTTGAATTATCAGAAATTCATCTAAATATGATACTAGACAACATTATGATTTGTTACATGGATAGTTATCATACCAAGCAGATTTTTGCCAGTTTTCTCTACATAGGCCTAATTATAAGCAAGTACAGGCGTAACACATTGATGAAAGAGCTGTGACGTTAAGTTTATTCATCCGGCAAAAACGTTGTCGATTGTGGACTGTTTTGTCAGCACATACGATCTCAAACCAAAATTTTCAATACCAGCCAACGCAAGTAGCGCTTTACGGGACTCTTCCTTTGCAGACAGAAACTTCCGGAGCTGAGCGATGTGCTCAAAGGCATTTGTGGCTGCGACAGTTGGTAGTGGGTCATCCCTTTCTTCATCGTCGTCTTAACTCTCACTGCTGCACTGTGCCGGCATTACTTCCTGTACTATGTCCTCTAATGAGTCGTCATAACAAACACACACATAGTCGTCAAGACTAGCATATTCCGCCAGCTCGGCGTTCACATTATGTGCTTCAAGGCCAGAAAGCATGATGCCAGTGAGCTGGTGCTCATCCTCGATGTCGTCTTGGTCATCATTGCTACTCTAGAAGCACATAGTGTGAACGCTGTTTTCCGCTAATATATGCCCGCTTGAGCCCCGTTGAGTGCGCTTCTTTCCGAGCGCCGGTGCACTGCGGAGAAAAAAACACTCGCAAAAGCAAGCTTGGCGGGTTTTGCTTCTCTGCGGTGCACCGCTGCTCGGAAAGAAGCGCACTCAACGGGGACGCAAGAACAAACAAGTATGAATTAAGCGAAAACGCAGTTCGAATTAAGCGGCTTATAAATTCATTAAAAACATAACAGGACAACCAAAATGTTCCAATCTGTTTGAATTAACTGGAAGTACGAAATATCAGAGTTTGAATTATCGCGAGCCTATTGTATCAATCACTTTTTTGCAGCAACTTTGCGCTTCGCAATAAAGTGATTTTTATGATAAATTATTTTTTTCGGACTGCTCGATTCTTCCGAGTTTTGCCCGATCTCCATCGAGTCCTAAATATTGGTCGGTGACTGTAAAACTTAAACACAATGGTTACACACCACAGGTCCCGGGGACCACGACATCAATGAGCGGGCTTTTACCTTGTCCAAGGCAGCAGCGAAACACTACGGGTGGGACCCTGGGTCACTGCACCGGCCGGCTCATGGATGCCGTCCTGCACCCTGCACGGCACTGCGTGTGGCTTAACTGGCCAAGCAGAGGGTCATTGCATGACTTCTATGAGGCGTCGCTAGCCATTGTAAGTATATTTTGGACACTCATGTCTGGTGATGTACTTTTGTGCTCTGCAACAGAACACATTTGGTGGCGGTTCAGTCTTGCCAATTAGGCCATTTTGAAACGGAACACATTTAGTGGCGGCTCGGGTTAGGTTTTCTGGCTTGGCAATCTTGCAGCAGTGTCTAGACTTGGCACAAACCTTTTTGTACTTCGTTGTCAGCGCTAGTGTAATTTCTGCAATGCTGTCGAAGCAACTTCTGCATGCGAACAAGATGCAAGACGAAGCCACATGCTCGTGCCCAGTGTACGACTACATGTACGCATGGGCACATGTGTCCATACGTACCTACTAGCAACGTGGAGCGAGTTCGTTTCGGCCGACACTTCACGAGTTCATTTTGGCGTTGCCACTCCATGCGTCCAATTTTTGCGTAATATTTGTTTTTTGTTACAAATGGCAGGTTTTGGCTGTTGATGCCACGTAGCACGTTGCCACTTTAAGCAATAAACCCTTTGCAAAAATCCCAAAAGGCCGCGCGCGCGCTGAATAATGGGAGTCCTTAATACGCCCCTCCTCCCGCTACCACGTGGCATACGCGAGCAGGCGCAGGTTACCACGGCAACAACTTTTGAGCAGCTGAGTTGGGCGAGCGACGAGCCAACGGCTGCCCCTTTCTCATCCCTCTCTTTTGTACCGGCTTTGTCGTCTGCTGCACCAACGCTTCGTCAAACCTGGTCGAAACCTGCCACGGTTGCGGTGCAAAATAAGTGGTTTCGGTGACACTTCAATACGTGAAGGTAAGTTACGACGAATAACGTATTCAAATAAGTTCACCTGTCGCAATGCCTTTACGCTGCCACAGATACGGTACGCCACCAACGACGTACGACTTGGCGGATGGGCGGGATGGCGGATGGCTGCAACGGCTGCTGGCGGTAGCTGCCGGGACGCGTGGGCAGTCGCGGAGGCGCAACGAGAATGCGCGTGATCTGTACCGAGGGTTCCCAAAATTCCCTGCTGTCGTGGCGCTGTACGTCTTGCAAGGGGTCTATTCTTCCGCTCTTGGCCTCTCCGGTTCTACCTTGCAAAGTCGTGACAGTCTTTGTTGTTGTTGTTTTTTTTGCGGTATTTCCCGTGTGTCGACGTGTGCGGTATTTCCCGTGTGCTGAAATATTTGTTAAACTGACGTTCGCTCAAGAGAGAGTTTACTGTATAGTCGACTACTGTGCGTTGCCCTACATGTTCAGGTAAGGTACTGTTTCTCTTGACCTGGTAGGCACTTTCGTTCTCTGCATACACCGTAGGTTGAAACCGCCCTGAATCGTGGATCAAGACTTGCAAGGTGGTCCTCTTTAGGCCCAGCGCCTCGACGGATCAAGTCTTGTCCCCCGTCCCCTCGTGTCTTTCTCTCATAGAAATAAATTGTTGGTATTTCTTCTTAAAGGACACATGCAAAGGAAACAAACTTTTTTTTTTTTTTTTTAAACAGGCTAGATAGAAAAAGAATATTATAAAACGAATTTACAACGAAAAAAAAATTTAGAGCTATATTTACGGCGCAAAACGAATTTGTAGTTGGCGCCCGCGGGAGCCGCCGCTGATCACGTGGTAGGCCCGCGCGCCGCCGCGCTCTGTCGCCACCGCCGCAAAGTCAAGCCGCCGCCGCACGCTGAGCGTTCGACGCCGCTTCAACCCGTTTCTCCACGCCGCCGTCGCATAGAGTTATTACAATAAACGCTAGAGGCTCAGCTGGCGCTAGTGTGCTGTTGCATTTTGAAGCAGACAGCAAGCAGTCAGAAATTGACTTCAGGTAATGCATTTCTATGGGAAAAAGCGAGTGCATTTTCTCTCTGCGCTCGATTATAAGAGCAAATATCACGAATAATTTGTATGTACTGGGCACATTGGAACATTTCTCAGTCACGCAGACGAAATAATTGGTCAGTTTCAGCATTTTTATTTGAAATTCGTGGCATGAAAAACGGTGTTAAAACCGCTTCGTACGTGTATTTATGTGCACTGTCGTACACTGTCAGCGCGAACACGGCGTCGACGCTTTCCAGC
The DNA here is from genome assembly GCA_013358835.2 of Ixodes persulcatus. Classification (NCBI taxonomy): domain Eukaryota; kingdom Metazoa; phylum Arthropoda; class Arachnida; order Ixodida; family Ixodidae; genus Ixodes; species Ixodes persulcatus. Next base: position 32,348 of record JABSTQ010006677.1, read on the forward strand.
ATGGGGGATATACGTGCCAAACGAACGAAGGACATGTGAAAAACCGAGAGAGACGGCAAGAACTGCGCAGTAACACTGGATAAGTAACTCCTTGTGCACGGAGACGATCAAAATAAATTGAAAGTCACGTAATATAGTCCGATTTGCAATAAATAAGTTCTGCTTTATTCTTTCTGCTCATGAATATGTGCAAAGATGCATATTCAAATCATCAACCGCACGCTTCAAATATTTGCAAATAGAGAGAAGTCAGAGAACAGGTGCCCGATAAAAACTGCCCGACATAGGAAATAATAAAAAAGCACACCTTTCGTAGTCCACGTACTTTATTTCTTACATTCGAATGTTTCAATTTTAACCGATCGCAAAGATGCACAACGGAGTCATTTTCATTGAGACAGGACGGGCATATTAGCAATATATAAGCGCCACCGCAATTTTGAACACACTCTACATTCTTTTCGATCGATAGTTTGCTTAGAATCGTCGCTCGTTTTCCCATACCTCCCTTGAAACAGAGGTTTTGAGCCTGAAATAGAGCGAAGTTTAACATCGTTCAGTGGTAAAGAAAAGTGCTGTAACTAAAGCAATTACACTTTCACAGTACCAAAAAAGGTACATACTATCCGGTACAACCGAAATGACAAAAGTTATTCATGTTATTTTCCGGCGAAGAGACAAAATTCACGCGTGTTTTCCCATAGGAATACACAGGGAGGCTGGAAATGTAGACTGCATGCTGTCTGCTTCATTTTGCAACCGGAAGTCCCGTAGACACTAGCGCCAGCTGAGCCTCTAGCGTTTATTGTAATAACTCTATGCGCCGTCGCCGCCGCCGCACAAGTTCGTCTGCTTCGGGGCGCCGCCGCCGTCATCTGACCGGCGCACAGGTCTTTAACGTCTGCTTGCGCTTTTTCAGGAGTTTTTTTTGGGCTCTAAAAGTTACTTATTAATCTTAGTTTTTTTTTTTGTTATACTTCAAACAAAGACGAATAAGTTACTCTTAGAGACCATAGAGTCGATTCGCCCAACCAGGGGGCGCTTCGAAATTGCGATGGTAGCGCCACCTCAATACAACACATGGTCGTGTCGCGTTGGGCGCGTCGGTCGCGTTGCATAGGCGTCGCAGGTGTTTCGAGCGTACGGTGAAAATTTAGAAAAGGATAGAAAGCGTGCGAGAATTATTTCTCATGGTGAGTCAAGAAACGATATAGAAGCTTCAATAACACGCATCTTCCGCCGAGAAGGCGGTTGATTTCCCCGCCTACGAGTCGGGTCCGCCTCGCAAGTATGACCGTGCGGCGTCTACGAGATAACTTTACAGGTGAGCGTCACTTGTTTAAATTTTGAGCTGTAATAACATTGTGCGTTCTCCTCTTAAAAGGAAGATTACTAATCACAATGAACCATTGTTCTCGTGAGTCCTGTTAGATGACGTCGGGATACTATTTTTCGGTCGCTGAACCACAGGCAGACTACGTTCTCGGACTAGAGGCTACGAGTGGGACAGCTTTTCGGGCTCGTCCACGTCGAAGAAATATTAACGTGTTGGGGTTCGTAGGGGCATAGGCTGATAATTCCGGGAAGAGATAAGTACCCCGCGTACAGTTGCGACTACAGGTCCTCGCTGGACTGGAGTCGCGGACCGGTGCGAGCATTGTGCCGACGATCTTAATTTTATTAGTATTGGTGAACAGCCTGCCTCAGCATAGGGAACTAAAACGTTAGGGCACGACCTGAACGAAGGCCTCGTAGATTTATTACCAGGTCTTTTTGTCCCACTTCACTGAGGCAGTTACTGGGACCTGCTCCTGCTGATTAATGGTATTTTTTCTGCGAGTGTGTACAATAATGTGCCGCGAGATTTTGTTAGAAAGAGGCAAAACAGTTGAAAACGAAAAGAGGCAAGCCTAGACTAAATCTTCTGCATAAATGTCTCCTATGCAGATGACTGCACATAGTTTTAGTCGAATTTTGATGACAATGTTCAGTTGCATGGATTTATAAAAATTTCATTTATCTTTCAGGTTCAAGGTGTCCGATCCACATGCAAGATTTGCAAATATTGGGTGGGGGCTTGATTCATACTTGCCTGTGTGGGACATTTTAGGAGGAAAATGTTGTGTAGCAAAGAACACACCAGTGACACACGATAGGTTGCCATTATTAGAACCATTTTTATTTTCTGGAAAAATAATCCATGCCTGTCAGTGTTTAATTGCTGCTTCACTGAATAAAGCTTGTTTCGTTGCATGTTTTGAAGCGTTTCCAGGAATGTACCGTATTTTCCGGGCTATACTTTGAAAAGTTGAAATTTTTGGCTGTGCGGACTATGCGGGATTTTTGTTTTTCAATATCGTTAATTATGACGAGACGAAATAAAAGAGTACGTTAATGATGATTTATGTATATTATAGGCTTTTTTGTGAGCTAAGAAAGCTGCCGTCTATGTGAAGATATTTGTGACGACTAAGCACCAGGTGCAGACTATGCACCATGTGTGGACAATCTAAGCAATATCTTTTGCATTTTACCCCAAATTTGCCCCTGCAGACTATAGTCTAGAAATTATGGTACAGCAGCATAATGCAACACTTTCAGAAATGTTTTGTTGACAGTGAAAAAGATTTTTATTGAGTTTTATCACAACCACAAGTATAGGTAAACACACAACCTTGCGACAATATAAAAATTCTTCCCATGCTCGGTGACATTGGCGCAGACTCGAAGTGTGGCCGGCAGGACACTTGCAGATGGTGTACACATCTCGAGAAGCAAGTACTGTCAAAGAAATTGTAGGGCCGAGAACCCCGACTATTTCAGGGATCTTGCATGGCAGATCAGCTGTTCATGATATATCAAATCTCACGAAAGATGTCTTCCAGTTCGTGAGAAAGCAGTCATCACCCAAGCTTATCTATCTCTAGCCAAGCTATACTGTATCTTGGAGTACAGACTAAACCAAAACATGTAACTCGAAGGCAGAAGAGACTACAGAACTTGCCAAACAACTAACGATACTTTTAACTGGCTAAGAAGCGGGCACATATAGAGAATGCAAAATAGACGAGGAGAGGTCACCTGTATCTTCGAGTGAGGGAGTGAAAATTAATTTAAATTAACTAAGAATCTTTCACGAGCAATTACAGGGTTGGTAGGTTCCCTGCAATTAGTCTTTACTCAACACCTCAGCTGGCATCTCGTCTAGTAACTTGTTGCAGGATGAGCCTCAGCGTCGTCCTTGCAGATGTTCACGAAGTGCACGCTACAGATCCTCGCTGATGTTGGCGGAATCAAAACAGAACCGCCCCCCCTGAAAAATAAATCAATAATACAAGATCTCTGGTGTTATCAGCGGAAATTTGACACGAAATAATAAAAACTATTATTGTCCCTAACAAGTAAAAACGTAGTGAAGCTTTTTTTTCTTTTCTTTTTTTTTAAGGGGGGGGGGGGGGGGGGGGGCTGGCTGAGTCATTTTTGGATGTGCATTCCTGTGTGTGTTGTTCGGGAGGGGGGATGCATGTGTATATTATAGGAGCTAAAAAAAACGGGAACACACACGGCAGGACAAAGCTGTACTCGCAACCCCTAAAAGCCCCTCCTCTAGCTAGAAGTCTGCTGACAAAGTAAGAACGGCAGGGCGTCTTTTCTGG